>NXFV01000861.1:0-33788 GCA_002803225.1 Gamarada debralockiae | reverse complement strand
GGGGGGGGGGGGGGTCCAACCATCCAAGTTTCAATCATTCAACATTCATTAGTGAGGCTCAATGCCAACGACCAACCCTCGCTCGCTCGTATGCCTCCCAGTTTCGTCCATTCCATTCGTGGGAGATGTTCACCCGAGAGCGCCTTCCTAAACCAACCTTGACACCAGTGAATTCGACATCGTTAAAGAAGTCGCAACCAAAGATACCACTCAGCTTGGTGCCTTTGGGCTCCTCAAATGTGATTTCGTAGGCTTTCCTATCAGAACGTAGCTCAATCACCCCTTCGCCTGATTCTGCTCCACGCCATCGATATTTCCAAGTAGGATATTTTGCGGAAGGTTTCGTGACAGATGACTTCAGATAGAAGGCCTCTGGTGTTGGGCTGCGTCGGTTGCCATAGATATCATCGTCTAATTCTTCTGCTGACTGGTGGTCGGATTCTTCCTTGGCATGCTTCTTGCTCGAGCCTCCTTTGGTACTCGGTAATTTTCCTTCTGGTTTGACGGATTCAAACCGCATGACACCTGAAATAATCCCCAGATCGAATTCAGCATACATCTGGGGGCCTTTGCTTGTCTGTTCCCAGTAGATCTCCATGGTCATATCTTTTGCATCACGGGGCCACTGCCTTGTGACTTCAGGACAAGATAGTTGCCAAGTTCCTATAACATCCCAGTTCTTTCCAGCCGCATCCAGTACCTTCTGACGTTTGGCCGCAAATAGATCTTTCTCGGCTTGCTCCTGGAGCATTTCGTCGCGCTTTCTCTTCCTTTCATTCTCCATCAACTTTCTCTTCTCTTCCTCCTTAAGCTCCGCAAGTTTCTTATCGACAGTCACTCGAGTCCGTCCAACGATTGCTCTAGCCTCCCAGCTGCGAAGGTCGCCGATAGAATCAAAATCGACGACTGACGGTCTCCAGTATGCGCAAACAAGGCCTAGCTTCGAAGCACCATCGTGCAATTCGAAATGATGATCGACACCAACAACTATGACCTTATTCTCATCGCCATTCGCAGTGTTTCTAGTTGGAAATTCGCCTTCTAAGAATTCTTTCGTATCGGCTGCTTGCTTTATATAGAGAGCGTCCAGTCGAGCCTGTTCTTCATCTCTGGCCTTCGCATTTTTTATTCGATACTCCTTAATCGACCGCTCCTCCAGATTTTTGATCTCTTGTGCCATCTCTGTGCCCGGAGCAGCCCTCACACGGGCCTGAAGCTCACCAATTTTGCCAGCCGGATTCATACCTCGAAATGCACACTGCGCTTTCCAATAATCCAGCGGCTTCTTGGCGATACGCGGCTGGTGGACTTTGATTTTGCCTTTGAGAGTACGTGCGGGTTCGATCAGGGGAAGGTACATCGCAACGTTGGGGTCGAATGTGTGATTGAATCGAATAAGGCCTTTTTCTTTGCAAGTCCAAGTCGCGACTCGGGATTCGGCTGCAGATTTATGCTGCACAGGTATTCCCTGCCAAAGGATAATCGGTTCAAGAGGTGGGAGATTGTCCATGATTGTGATTGATAGGAGTAGGAATTCGAGTTCGAAGAATGTACGGTAAGTTGACCATCGAAATGATTTTCTGGCGTGCGACGCGAAATTGGTGGAATCGCGTACGGGTGGGCACACGCTTGCACGTGGTGTAAGCGCGGATGCTTTTCCCTTTACCTTTCCCCAGCCCTCACATTCTTTCATCTCCGTCTTTCTTGTTGTGGTCACCGCATGGGAGTCCGTCTACCATGTTCGTCCTTGAGAGTCTTGGGCTTCCAATGCTCGCAGCGTAGTTAGGCATACTCCCAGGGTGGATGGTGTTTTGCTGAGCCCTGCCCGTTGCAATTGATCCCCTGTTCTCAAGCATGGCATGCGGTATGAAGTTTGCACTTTATACACTCTATTACGATTATCATAGTGCGTTGCTTATATGTATGCACAATATTCCAACCCCATCGGGCTCTCACTAACCAACCTTGAAGTACCCCGGCTGTAGCTTTTGCCAAACCCTAGCTGGATCATACTTCGCACTTACAGCTCTCAGCTTCGCCAAATTCGCAGCTCCATAGCTCGGCAGGACTTCCTGCTCAAACGAAGCATAATTCTGGTAGAGGAACGGATTCCCCAAGCCCTGAGAATACGCTGTTGCGTTGGAGCGGCTCACAATATTTGCTGCGGCGGCGAGGATACGAGTGTCATCTGTGGCATTAGACCAGGAGATATCGATATTGATCACTATTGAGAGAGTCAGTGACGGGATACCAGGAATCTATGAAGACGAAAAGGGCACATACGGTTCAGTGGACCTTGTCCTGCCAGACCAAGAGCATTGCCACCATTTTTGGAAAAATGGGACGTCATATCCGTGGTGATGGGCTGGAAGACGCAGGAAGAGACGATGCCTGCCGCATCTTTGACGATGTTGGTTTCTTCCATGAAGATTGCAACTATGTCGGCCATGAGTGTGGGGCTGTTACCAACCATCAAAGTCCAGTACGTTTGACTATTTTCATCTGCATTAGCGCCTGGCCCCGGTGTCACGAAATATGGATTGAAGGACTTGCCGGAAGCCACCTGGGTTGGAAGCATTGAATTCATTCGTTAGACCCGTTAAGTTCGTAATGCGAAGCGTATCGGCAATAGCTCCTGGTACAGCGGTGAAGTTCTGGAGAATGGGTGGATTCGCGACTGGCTTGCTATATTGAAGATCTGAGGCGATTACATAGAGGTCTGCTGATTGGACATACGCATATGCAATGATAACTTGAGCATACGGATCCGACGGTGCATTGATGCCCAGCCAGTAGAAGGCATTGTTAATTTCAGCTGCAGTCTCGTTGCTACAGATGAAAGTCTCGGAACCCGCCCAAAGGTCGCCTTGAGGGAAAGTCACGAGATCGAAGCGTGTGACAATTCCGAAATTGTTCCCGCCTCCTCGAAGCGCATAGTACAGGTCGGAATATGGCGATGAATAGCTCACTTCGTGGATGGAACCGTCCGCGAATACCACTTCGTAGGTGTTGACGTTGTCACAAGCCCATCCATATCGACTGGAGAAGAAGGATATCCCACCACCAAGTGTCAACCCTCCCACTCCAATGGCTGACACTCTTCCACCAATGACGGAAAGCCCCATGGGGCCCAGCTTGCTATAAACATCGTACCAAACGTTTCCTGGTCCGACCGAAGTCTGCGTCTGATCGGCGGAGACAGTTATCTGATTCAAGTTGATCAAGTCTATGGTTAATCCATTTTCAATGTTTGACGCTCCGGCAAATGCAGCATGACCGCCACTTTTGACGGCGAACTCGCACTGAGCGACTCGGAGGGTCAATATTCCCAGAGAAACATCCACGGCGCTTGTCGGAGAGAACCGACATGTGGGGTCGGTGGAGGCTTGCTGCTGCGACCAGTATATGTTTTCAGATTCGTAAGTTGCACTTCCGGGATAGGAGATCTGCCCTGGCAGCGCGAAGTTGAGAAAGCTGCACTGTTATGTATCAGCATTGATGTTCGCGATCGTGGATTTGGAGATCAATCTTACTGCGAGCGCACAGCCGGACGGCAGTAATGCCCTCGAACTTGTTCCTCGAGTGCTTATGGAGCGATTCTGGATCAATTGGAGGAAGTCGGAAACTTGCGAATCAACCTCATCGAGTGTGAGGGTGGTGTTATGCGCCACAGCTTCGAACGCGAACAGAGCTAAAACGAGGGTAACGAATGTCGAAATTCCCATCATGACTGCGCTGCACAATCACAATCGCAACTTCGCAAACTCTTGATTTTGGATCTCCTCCCACAGCAGGGCAAGGAACTGGGGATGACGGGCTTAAAAACAAAGAAAACAAAATAAGAACGAAGGAAAGGTTCCAGGAAAGAAACGTGACATCAGCCATCCAATAATTTTCAATACCGGCGGGAATCCCACATTTGGAATTTTGCATGGAATCGGCAGAAATTGCAGAATTCGACAAGGATCGTCGAAGCCTCCCGTTCCTGATCTTCGGGTTCGGTTCCACACGCAAAATGGTGGGCGGCTGGTAGTGCAGCAGGGAGCCCTTGAGCCGTGAGGCCTTCGGAATTTCTTAGAGAAAGTTACATAGGTACCTTCTTAATTGAGGGACAAACCCTGCTAGTTCACATGTAACATCGGAGAGACATGCAGCTTTGGGTATATTTTTCTTTTTGTCGTCTCAGGTTTCACTGATTGGAAGAACTTCCGTTCATAAATAATTAGCCTTGAAAGATGTCACTTCTTACAGGCATCTGGCTTGTCTATCATGGGATGCAAGGTACGTATAAACCTACACTGTCTTAAAGAGATTACCCCGCGTCTGTTCTCTCCCAGATTCCAAAGAATCGCAAAATGACTGGGAAAACTCCGTGGTGGAGCATCAATGGCATTCTCGAGTGACTTGCTAAATAGATAACTGAAGAATTATTTCCTTCATTCTGAGAGTTTCAAGGTGATAAATCACAGAAAATGGCCGGCCCCCCGTCCAAGACATTTCTCTCGGCCTTATCCGGTACCGCTGCTGAGTCACCCGTCAAGGGGTCTCATAGTCACCATCTCTGATTTCTGAATCCTCCATGCATTGATCCCATGCCCCCCGCGCGGTCTCTAGTTGAGATTTCGAAGGATTTCTTCACTTCCAAGGTCGGTACCACCTTCTTTATTAATAATGTTCTGCAGCCGCAATCGGATATGGCTACGGTAGCAGAAACGCTATGTCGCTTGCAGCTGTCAGGACCTTAATTTTGCCAAAATTCTCTTGATATCCTTTCCATTTTCTTGTCCCGACCCCTTGTACCTGCGTCGTACAATGCATCTTCTAATCAAAACATGCTTCGGTACCTGCCATTCTTTGCGGCGGGTGCGGCAAAACCTCAACATCTCCCGCAGTTTTCAGGTAGAAGCCAAGTCGGTATTTCACGTGTTTGAAAAGCACAACTGGGATAAAGACCCAGAGATGCTCCTTTGGTAGATTCGCAAACATCCCCACGGTACCATGCTTGGACAGAGTACCTGTTGACAGACTTTCGTTCACTTCATTTTCTTCTCGATTCTACTTACGAAACTCACTTGGAGCTTCGATTCAGTCCTTTTAGGAGCTTTACTTTTACTTGACTTGCCCGTCACATCAACTCACGATGGTTTCTCAAAACATTTCCAAAACTACTGATACGGTAAGAAAGGCCCTCGCCATTCTGGGAATACATCTAATCATTACAATAGAAAGTGCTCGTAGCATGTCTCTGCATTTCCGTTGTCTTCGTTCTCATGCGTAGTGGCGCTCGCTATTTCAAGACCCGTCAGATCCCCTTAGCACCTGAGGACCTCTTCATCTATATGGCCCTGGGCTCCTTTGCGATCATGTGCGCCCTCTACCTAGCCACCATGCCTACGTTCTACAACGTCGAGGCCATCGAGGCGGGCCTGATGCAACCCTATCCTAGCTTGGAGAGAGACCTCCCTGCCATGCTGAAAGAGTTCTTTGCTGTCCAAATCTTCTTCTGGTTGACGTTGTGGGCCGTTAAGTGGAGCCTGCTCTTTATGTTCAAGAGATTGACTGAGGGGCTACCTCTTTACACGAGGATATGGTGGGGAGTCTTGGGCTTTACCGTTTTGACATTCATCGGATGTGTTATTAGCAACTTCACATCCTGCTCGAGTATGCACGCTTGGTTCACTGCGGGTAAGAATAAACTCTCTCCTCTAGTTCTGGAATTTTCTCTTCGTCATTCCAGGCCATCGCATTGAAGCAAGAATGGAATTGCTAACTAGGAAAAGGATTATGCGAGACGGACAGAGACGCTCGGGCAAAAGCCATCAGCTTGTGGTATTGTCTGGCCGTTGATCTAATCACAGATCTCATGAGTGAGATGCCCTACTTTCCTTTCCACTTGCACCATACCTCCAATTCGCTCTCTACTAACATAGGGCAGTCATGGCTATTCCTCTTCGGGCTCTCTGGAACTTGCGGATTTCTTTGGTTGAGAAATTCAGCGTCGGCATCGTCTTTGTTGTTGGAATCATCACAATGGTCTTCGCTATCGTCCGTGTCGTTTCCCTAAATTCGAGCGTCAATGGAGGGCAAGTCAGCACTACGTGGCTGATTTTATGGGCTGGTATTGAGGGATCTGTCGGTATGTATAACACTCAATGTTGCCCAGGTTTGAGACAAAGTTTTCAAGGAGACAGGGTTCAATTTACTAACCTTGTTATCGAAATAGCGATAATAGTCGGCTGTCTACCCTCATTCGCTATCTTCATTCGAGGTCGAGTCAAAGCCTCGCGTATCCAATACGGCACCTACACAGTCAACTCATCGGCCAAAGGCAGCAAGCCCCCTTCGCACCTTCAAAGCTCACGAAACAAGTCTCAGGCTAGGACAGAAAGCGTGATGCTGGACGAGGTTGAGCCTGTTGACAGAACTGAAGATACGGCCAGTCAAAAGAGTTTGGTTGACGGTACGATCGTTATCACACAGGGTTGGAGTCAGAAATGGCATAAGGGGAGCCTAGAGGATCAGTACAGGGAGAGGCAACGGCAATTGGGGCTGAGGAATGATGTATGACAATCCGGTGGGAGGGAGGAAACCTCATGGCTCAATGTTTGACGACGCAAATGATATTTCATGAAAGGGATGCCCCGTATATCCATTCTCTGTACGAAAATCAAGACGCCGCATCTGCCAATAGACGAAAATTTCCGCTCTCCTTTTACACCAGTCCGAAATGCTGCAATACCAAACTCCAAGACACCAGCAAAATGCGCCATCAGAGCACATCCAATCACTCAGCTCTCAATTTCTCTTCCAGTCTAGTGCCACTCATCATGTTGTTGCTCGCTCTTTGAGTATCCGGCATGATGCTCGTCATGGACGTTGTCACTGGCTGCTACAAATCATCAGCCTTCGTCACTAACTGAGACATCTCCACTTACCGACCTCTACCTCCCTCTCAGAGCTTGAACTCGCCCGCCAAGTTCTCGATCATATTCTTCAAATTCTCTGCCGCGGTGTAAAATTCACCCGCAACACCTCCAGCAGTACCGATATTTTTTTCCTCATTGACTAGGCTGGCCATATTGATCTTGCGAGCCTCAACACTGCGTGGCTTGAATTCGGTATTCAAATTGTCCCACCCCGGTTCGATAGCTACGGCCGCATTCACCACGTTATTAACGATATTTCCACCTGTGTAGACAAGAGAGGCTTGAATTTGTCGGTCCTGAGGCCTCCAGTCTCGATTTCGGTGTTACGAGGCTTGTATTCGGACTTCAATGGTCCAATCCCGATTGGACAAGTACCGGCCGTATCACAACCGTTGCCGATATTTCCGGCAGTGTTTACGTTGGAGGTGATTCCATTCAATTTGTCGGTCTTTCAGCTCCTTTGATGATTGTCAATTATTCGCGTGGAAGACTCGGGCCTGGGGCTGGTTACCGTGTGTCAACTGAAACTGGAGAGGCGAGTGCACGGAGAAAGAGGAAGCCGATGGCCAGCAGGGCGATGATTTGCTGCTTGATATACATGTTGAAAGTATTTTGAAGGGTGTTGCAAAGTGGGTTGCGGAGTGGTCTGAGGTGCTTGTTGAGGAGCTGTCGTTGATTTGTTGGTTGATGAGGATAACAACAGAGAGGAACATCTCCTAATATCCTCACGTTGTCTATTTGCCAACGTAGGTATGAATATGAGAATAACGAACTGGAGATCCGTGAGCCGGGTCATCGGCTGATCCGCCACCCCCTCAGATACAGTACTCTACTGTACCAGTCGCTACCAGACACTAGCCATGTCTAAACAACGTTAAGGACAGCACAAGTCCAATGCTTTGGAAATACATAACGAAACAGAAAATTATAAAAGATTACTTGAAAGTTTTCTTTATTCTATAAATTAATCATGCCAGTTTTGAATGCCGGGCCGCCTTCAAAAACCGCTTTGCCGAAGACGCTTTTTTAATAGGGTAACGGCAGCAGCCACTCAAGGCCATGTGGTCAAACGAGTGCACGGATAGTACTTTTGTAGCGTGTCGGGATGACAGCACGCCTGCAAGAACCCGAGCGTCGGCCCGTAGCGGTTTCTTGTACTTCGCGCCTGCTGGTACGGGCAGTACTTTTGTAGCGCCGATCTGTCTTATCGCAATAGGTAGCTGTAGAGAGATAGTCGCCACGCTCATGGTCCTCGACTCTTCGAACTTTTCCGCTTCCTCTCTTCATCTTTCTTTATACTTTCCTTTTTGCTGAGCAGTCCCCTCTTTCGCACAATATTGCTTACTGTGAATACTTAAATGTTGCAGGTATTTCACCTATTCTAGGTATGGCTTTCCGGGATGCGAGCTTATATTCGACGTTGGAGGGGCACCCGGGGGCAGTTATGCCCTTCTCTGTACCGTCAAACAACCAACCTGCGCAGCCGCACCCGCAGTGTCATGCTATACTCCCACCGGCTCTCCAGCAAAGCGAAGTACGAAAATACAGACCGGAGGACTGGGATTCCCAGAGACCGGAGATAACAAGGCTATACCTATACGAGAACGGTACTCTAGAGAGTGTTATGAAATTCATGAGAGAACAATATGGGCTTGATGCTACGTAGGAACCGTCACGCTTTTGACATATATCAACGACTAACTTAATTTAAGCTCAAAACAATACAAGGATCGAATCAAGACATGGGGCCTCAACAAAAACATCCGACCAAATGAAATGGAGGCTATGATAAGGATTCAGCAGGAACGAGAGCTGGAAAACAAACGGACTGCCTTTCGAATCCGAAAACGGCTAGTAAAGCCTGGGAAAATAAAGCGGTACAGAAGGGACCATCCTATGCCGGCGTTTGGCACTAACAAGGACGGGTATATGGACTCTGAAGGTAGGGCTTTCGCTGGGTCAACACTTTTTGGGATGAATGATCTAACTCATATATAAATGTATAGCTACTCTTGGCGCTATCAGCTATTACACACCATCCGATACGGGACCTCTTACACCAGACGAGGCTCCAAGTCCACACGCTACCACGAACCCACAGCGTTCATTTTCTTACCAAAGCCCGCAGGGTGGTTCACATCAGTTTGACGTTCTAGATCCAACCTCGCCGCTCGAAATATTGGCTCAGGAAGCGGACCGAGCTGAAGAGGGCGACTCTGCCGGAAGTCAGCAAACTCTGGGTAACAATAAGTCGGAGCAACTTAGCCTTCCAGCGAAACCTGGAGAACAGACAGCAGTCCACGAAAATATCGCATCGGCAGATTTGCAGAATCCCTCAGATGCGTTTAAAATACTGGCTCAGGTAGCAGAACGAGCCGAGGATGATGATTCTCCCGGAAGCAGGCAGGCTCGGGGTAACAACAATCATCAAAAGCATTTTAGATCTACTCCTTGGATGCAGAACCCTAGCCCTTCAAAGGTGGACGACTATATCCACTACAGACCTGTGGAAGATGGAATGATAAACCCAGAGATGGTTTATCATTTGTTCTCAAGGTTTGCCGTTGCATTATACTTTACGATTCTTTTCTAACATAATACCACAGTTACGAAAAATTCTTTCATCCTTTCTTTCCAATCATCCCACGAACGACTTTCGATCCCACAAAACTTTCCTGGTTGTCACGTACAGAGCCGTGTCTGTTTTCAGCAATACTTACTGTGGCATCAAGAGACGACAAACATGTTCATCAAATATGTTATGATCACATGCAACAGCTTGTATCAATGATATTGGCGGGATCAGATGCAAATATTGAAGCTGTTGAAGCATTGCTAGTTTTATCTCAATGGGTATCGCATCATCCTCAATCCTCTGTTGGCCACGGCGAAGAAGATAAACTCGCGTGGATGTATATCGGGAATGCCTTGCGACTAGGTTACCTTCTTGAGATCGATCGAACCTCGTTCAAGAGCGAGCCTCACGAAGACCCTGTGATATTCAATCGGAAAAGATTAGTCTGGTTAGCATGCTACATGTGTGATAGTCAGGTCTCCATACGACTCGGTAAGGGATTCTGGGCTCGAGGTCCTGGTCCATTATCTGGTTTAAAATCCAGCGATTTTCCAACACTGCAGCCAACTTCACCCAACGAAGATAACTGGGCTTTGATTTTCCAAGCCAATCTCGAATTAACTCAAATATTCTCTAATGTCTACGACATTCTCTACTCATCAAAAGGCCGTAGCTGGAACGAAATGTTGGAAGGACGGTACGAAAAGTACTTGGACGACTTTCGTACAAGTACAAGAAGCTGGAATGATGTTTGGGGAACCCTGGTCTGTAAGTATTTGCAGGTCATACTTGCCGATGTTGAAACTGACACATTTAAGGCTCTGCACGCTTAAAAGCCAGCCTACTGCTGACATATGACTACCTTCGCCTCTATATTAATTCCTTTGCATATCAAGCTACAATATCGCGTGCTCTGATGTTCCAGAGGGACAGCCAGCATAATCCAAATAGACCAA
Organism: Gamarada debralockiae; assembly: GCA_002803225.1. Taxonomy (NCBI): domain Eukaryota; kingdom Fungi; phylum Ascomycota; class Leotiomycetes; order Helotiales; family Hyphodiscaceae; genus Gamarada; species Gamarada debralockiae. The sequence continues at coordinate 23,331 of NXFV01000861.1, read as the reverse complement.
TACCTCTAATCAATGCTGCAGCACCAGATGCGAGATTCATATACGAGGCAATTGATGCTGCCAAGTCTATTATCTCCACTTTCAATAACTTTGTTGATCCCGAGACACTACGTTATATGCCATCATCATACTACCTCTTTATCATTTACAGCGCCGTCTTTCTGTACAAGGTATGTCGGTCTTTCTGAGTGTAGTTGGCCTCGCTAACACGTGATCAGGCCAGATCAACAACCACCATAACCGAAGAAGAACGCATTGAGATCCACCGAATAATTAATCAAACCATCGAACGTCTCCAGAAGGCCTCAGTTGGCGCGAACCACATGGGTTCTCGCTACGCACGCTTGCTCCAACTACTTTGGCGAAAAGCACCTAAGCTCAGTGACCTGCGGGAAACCCAACATCGGCAGAGCATCGACAGCAGAGTCACGGCTCCTCAAGACCACGGCCAATCTGAACCACAATCGAATTTTGATCCTACCAATATCAGCGCCATGGGGGGGGGGGGGTGAATATGGAGGCCTCGCGCCGCCGGGGACATTCTCATGGTTAGATCTCAGTGCGACTTGGAATTTCGCGACGTGGAAAACGTCTGCGAGCTCTGAAGACTTGGAAGATGTTATGGTTGATACAGGCATGAGTTCTTTTGACATGAGTTTCCTGACGGATTATTCACTGCTGGAAGGCGATAATCCAAATTTGATCTTCTAAGTGAATGGGTCCATTTTGGAGATGCTCCTGATAGAGTGTTCCCTTGGGAGGTTGATATTGACTCACTGAAATCCACGATCAGTGAAAATTAATATAAAGAAAGCGTTGCCAAGTCCAAAAGGAAGAGAAGGGTAGTAAGTCGAGTGCGGTCGGAAAAGGCTGGTGCCTTGGAACGAGGCTAGAGTTCAGTGAATAGGGCAGGAGTCTCCTCTGCGGATTCTTCATCATAGGATCTCAGGTAGGGTTGCGGCAAAGAACGGAGAACCCATTTCTTGTCTAAGGATTAACAGCCATTAATGCTCTCTTGGCAGTTTGCGGAGATGCCATAAATTAATAGGGGTAAGCTTCGCGTATCTAGCGCCAGGGGCAAATGCAGCACTGAACTCCCGATGCCACTCAACTTCCTTCACCCTTTCACTCGGCCAATCCGAAATTACGATTCAAATTCACATGAAGAGTGAATTGTGCTCCTGGTATATCAAAACAGCGGGCTCACACTTTTAATAAGTTCTTGGCGATTCCTCGCCAAAAGGAGCCGGAGTGGCGCTACGCCTCCTACTCCAGCTCCTTCGTGACTTGCGCAATTCCCACAACAAGACCCCAAGATGCATACCCACATTCCCAGCAATTTGGAAGCGACACTGTAAAACATTCCATTTGGATTTCTTGAAACAAAAGGGAAGCTGGGTAAAAGTCTCAGATTATTTTGCATGGAAACTGGACACGTGACCATTGACAAAATTGCTGCTTCCCGCAGAACATTTTTTTATGGTTACTCTGCACTGCGGAGACTGCCAGCACAGCAACGCAGACGCCGGGATGAAGCAATGTTTGTCCTCAACCAGCTCCGATCATCTCTCTGGACCGGATCGATCACTAACGCCCAAGACACTCAAGAATGACTTGATCATGGACTACGAACAATTCTCCTACGAGCCACTTCAGCCCCTCCATATCCGTGTCTTGAAAGTCGAACCTTCGACGGATCAATCGAGCGTTATTGGCTGCAAATGTATTCACATGTCTCTCGAGGATTCTTTGCAACCACCATACATTGCAGTCTCGTATACGTGGGGCTCTGAGCAGAAACTGTACCAACTCCTCATCAACGGCCGTGTTCTGAACATCACGCAAAATGTTCACGACATCCTCAGTAGCAAGCTGATGACCGCATCCAATTCTCTGCTCTGGATTGATACCGTTTGTATCAACCAGGACGATATTGAGGAGAAGGCGGTGCAGGTGGGACTGATGGGACAAGTGTACTCTCATGCTGAGAGGGTAAGCGTATGGCTGGGGCCTGAGGACGAGGACAGTAAACTCGCAGTCAACTTTATACAGACGGTTGCTTCAATACTGCCGGAGATTGAGACGAGAGATATGGATCGTACAAAGTACTACGCGGCAAAATATCCGGAACAAGCGCCGGAATGGGCTGCTCTTGCCAAATTACTTGACAGGCCGTGGTTCACACGTACCTGGGTCATACAAGAAGTTGCCTTGGCCAACCATGCCGAGATGATATGCGGAGATGACAGCGTGAGCTGGAATACGTTGGCCCGAGTCATAAACGGCTTGATTGCGTTAGGATTTGTGTGCATGATTACCACGGATCCAGGTGCGGATCTGCTCACGACCACATTGATCAGAGGTGTTGCTGGGATTAAGAGAGTCTACAAATTGTCCTCAGTCTGCGAATTTCGGCAGCAGGGCAAACCGCTACCCCTTTTTTCTCTGATGGAACTATTTGCGGACAGCAAAGCTATCAATCCGAGGGATAAGATATACGGCTTCTTGGGCCTTGCTACCGACGTAGATGACTCAGTGTTTGTGCCTGACTATACGAAACCTCCCCAAGTGCTGTTCAAGGAGGTCACAAGATTTGTGATCACACGAGATTCAAACTTTGGGGCTTTGCGCCTGGCCGGCGTCGCGGAGGAATCAGATGGTGCTGACGTCCCATCTTGGACTTTCAATTTCTTGGACAAAATTCGGTCAAAGACGCTTGGCAATTACCCAGTCACGCCAGTTAAAGAACCCGAACTATCCTTCAGCGAAAATGGCGATGAGCTGAAGTTGCAGGGGATCGTATTTGATTCGATCGCTCGCCTGGGCTCAAAGAGTAGTTTAGTCGGCGAGGGACACCTGCCGGGCAGAGGAGAAATCGCAAACTGTTACTTCCGGTACCTCGAAGCTAGAGAAATCTTCAAATCAACTGGCGCACAAGACGACGAGATGTTTTGGCGCACAGTAGTGGGAAACAAGGTCGATGATAACCTCCGTTCTGGTCAGCCAGAGGAGACACCTGGTCCCGAATATGGGGAATTCTCTAAAGCATTTGAATCAATCTTCGCCCAGTATACTACTCTACACGCCTCAGATACGAAGGCTGCAAATGAACTCTTCTTGAGCGAGGAAGGGTCAAAAGCAATCATCTTTCGCCGAGCTCTTTGGTCTGCTATTTCTAAAAGGCATTTCTGTGTCCTGCGCGAAGGTTCGGTAGGCCTAATGCCTGCAGGAGCTAGACCAGGAGATCTACTGGCTGCCTTTCTAGGCTCTATGATTCTGTACGTCATACGGCCAGTTCCTAGAGATGGACGAAATAGTCAAAAGTATCAACTCGTTGGAGAATGCTATGTGCACAACCGAATGAACGGTCAAGTGATGGATTTGGGCTTGGAGGTCCAGGATATTGTGCTAGTATGAAGGATGGGTGTCTCGAAAGACGTAACGATAGGCACTAGCTACGTGAAAGTGTCTTGATTTTCAGTCACAGAAACGGCCGGACAAGTTGATAACCTCCAGTTAAAGTGGATTTGATCTTCAGTCGGCACTTCCACCTCATGGAAGTCAATGGCAGATAACAAAGCTGTATCTCTACGAAAACGAAGGCTTCCCAAGGAGATCGTTCCCAACGCTTGAACCACTCTCTTTACCCTCTTAGTACTCTGGCAACACCTCCTCTCCCTTAGCCGTCCCGTCACTCGTCCTCTGACTAGGTAACATAACCCTCTTGGCTTTTACAATCTTCAACGCAGTCTCCAAATCCTCCATCTCTCCTACACCCTCACCACCATTCCTATCCCTCTCTCTCATCGCCTCCTCAATCTCCGCCTCTTCCTGATCCAACAACCTCAATCTCGTAATCTCCTCTTCCCAGAAAAACAGGAGGTTGACCTGAAGATTGAAGATAAGTGTTTGTGAGGTGAAATTGGGGAAGGGGAAGCAACATACCAACTCCCTCTGCTTCGGCACAGAAATAATACTGATCTTGTTCACAAGACTCCTATCAATCCTCTCCGTATCCGGCAGTCCACCCGCTGTGATGACATGTGCCTTCTGGCAAGAACTGAAGACCGAATTCGCATACTGCTTCGTCTCTGCTTCAATCAGCAACTGTCTTCGTCTTTTCCAATACCTCTCACACCAAATTCATCACTCTTTCAAAGACAGTAAATAAAAGATATCTGAAAATGGAGGAATGGAGGGCACATACCGCAAATCCCCCCAACAAGCAAACTCTCAGCCGTCAGCGCAAACGGTTTCTCCTGCCCTACCTGAAATCTAAAAAGCGCATCTCTGGTCGGCGTCGTCAGGTCATCTGTTGGGGGCGGGCCTGAGCCGGTAGAGCCCCAGGCTTTGTTTAGGATATTCATATTTGCTTGCAAGGTGATTTTGAGTTAAAGTTTGGTGGTGGGGAAAGTAGGAAGTGGGGAGGGTCGAGGAGGCGTTGAAGGTTTCTTGACGGAATGACATTGAGGGATATTAAGGCTGAGGTGTGATTGCGGGGCTGTGATCAAAGGGGCTGTGATCAAAGGGGCTGAGCAACTCTATAAAATTCACGAGGTCACATCCCGAATGAGTGAATAGGTAAAAGGTGTAGAAAAACAAATATCTCAAGAAAGTTGGAAAGTTGGAAGTGACAGTGGTGCGTACAGTAAAGTACTTATATACAGCTGAACAAACCAGTGGTTGCTCATCAAATCTGACTACTTCGATGAGTTTACGTGCAATTCCATGCATGAGCAGGTGGCAATGTGTCGTCTCTTGAGTTGAGTTGATGAAATTTTTTCAAGCATTGTTATTCAGATATAATGTTCAGGTCATAAAACTATCAGATGCAGGTTGTGCTTCATTTGTTATCACTGTAGAGACTTTGTCGCTGTTGATGACCTCATCGTCGCTGTCGCTGCCATAACTATGAATTAGGCTCCATTTGGTCACCCTTCACACAACTCGCCGTGAACAGCACATCAAAAGATTTGGGCCTTCACAAACGTTTGACGGCCTGGGTAGCGAAGACATGCCGAGGTCGCCTGGTGTTTTCTTTATCGCACTCGCTGAAAATAATGCATTGCAGACGTTGAGCATCATACGTTAAATAGGATGCTCACAGACGAGCATACAGGAGAATCGTGACCCTGTCAGGTGCACTGAGAGGCATGATGTGTGCTAAGGAATTATCGATGTTGTGTGTGAATAGTCTTTGTACATTGAACATTACTATAAGAACATTCGTTCAAACCCACCCCAGGGGGTGATGATACAAGTTTTTCCATCAACACCAAACGCCAGAAGGAAGACAGCATCAAGCGAGCTTGATGACCCCAGATATATACATTGCATACAGTCATATCCTCGTAACAGGTCATAAATAGAAAGCCCATTTTTCCCTAACACCAAGGCCAACAGACGCCTTATCCCAAACCCAATTCATCCCAATCAGATGAACTGTCAATCGATATATAAACACAAGAAAGAAATTATGCAAACCACACATTCATTTACTCAACCATGTGCATGAAATTATGGATTGAAAGAAGAGGAAAGATAATGTCTCTTTGAAGAGAACGCCAATCAAAGGTAAGGGAAATTTACAGGATCAACTAGACCAAACTGGTCATCGAAAGTATTCTGAATAGGAAGGTGGGGAGGAAGAGAGGAAGAATGTTCCATGAACGACGCCATGGCGTCGTTCTGGAACGATGAGGGGACTGGGAAATTGTCAAAGCTGCTTTGACTGGAGTTGAAGTTCATTGATGACGAGTCAATGGACTGCTGATGCGAGGAAGAGAGATCAAGCTGCATGTTCGACATGCTGAAGAGTTCGTTGTTGGTAGGCGACGGGAAGATGTTAAACGTGGCATCGGTGAGGGCGTATTGGGTGTCGAAGCTGCCGCTCGAGATGTTGTTCATGGAGTTGGCGGACATGAGTTGCTCGTCGAGGTCGAATGGGTCGTCGTCGGATTCGTCGGCTTCTTGTTGTTGTGCTGCTGTGAGTGGGAAGTCGGTCGCGGGTTCCTCCACTTCCATCATCCAATACTTCAAGTCGGCCATCGAGGGCCAGTCTCCTCCTGCCTTTCCACCTCGCTTCTGGGCATCCTCCACCTTGCTTGTCTTCGCTCGGCCCTTAGTAGCCTTCGGTCTGAAATGTGCTCGTCGAAGATGTGCTGCAGCATTGTAGTATGCCCCGTATTTCTTCTTCTGTGTCGTACATGCTTTGCATTTGTGAAGAGGTACAACAGGTTTCGGGACATCAGGGATGTTCTGCGTTGGTTGTATGCACACCCACTTCTTAACCATCAACTTATGCTGTCGATCTTGATGACGTCGAAGCTCATGCTCGCCTCGGAAGCCGTCAGGATGATCGTCACATTGCTTGCAATAGACTCGATCATGCTTTGGTCGTTGGTAAGTTGGTTTGGAGATAGCAATTTTGTCTTGCGACCCGTCTTTCGAATCGAGTCGAGTCATCGATTGAGATGAGTTGTCTCGAGACATTGTGTTATCGTCGCTGCCACCTTTGGGCATGAGCGGTCGTGCGGCGGCTAATGCATTTTGAGCCTGCAATCGCTGCTTGCTTCGAGACGACGACGTAGACGATGCCGAAGAAGTACTTTCATTCGATTGTGACTTCTCCATCTTCTCACCGAAAGAACCAGAAGAGTGAAATTGAGCAGCTGCTTCTACAGCAGAAAAGGAATGTGAAAATTGAGAATCATGACTTGCACCAGCTCCAACAAGAAGTTGAGACTGCTCTTCGTTCGAAGAACGGCGACTATGACGAGAGGAGTAAGGAGGACATTGATCATACAAAGTGTGATCGACAGGATTGATGTCTGTGGAAAAGGAAGTATTTGAATTGAACTTCATCATCTGAATACTTTCGAGCAGAGGCTCATTACAGAGACTGTTTTGTCGACTCATGTTGCTTGTGAGAGTTGTCGCAGTCGTGAGTGAGTCGCTCATCGGTGTTGTGGGAGTCGGGATGCTGTATGATTGTGATTGTCGTGAGCTATTTGAGTATCGGTGTTTAAGCTGTGTATTCGTGGGTATCGTCATTGGTGAAACTGGGAGCTGGAGAAGGGGAGTGCCCGTCATTCCAGTGCGTAATAAGAAGTCGGCTGGGTTGTCACCAGGTAGGCTGTCGAGTTCGGGTACCTGTTCAAGCTCGGGCTTTCGTTGCGACATCGATCGTTGCATTTGAGGAGGTTGATGCGAGAAGGTGTAGGAGTTGAATGGTTGATCTTGGCTGGCCCAGGCCTCGACGGGGTTCTCTCGACGTGACTCGGTAAGTAGGGGAGGAGGCATCGTGCCGGTCTGGGTGAAGGGGAGGTTGCCAGTACCTCGCGCTGAGGTCGATCCTCTCGAGTTCGTTCGTGCCATCGAATGTGACGATTGTTGGGATAGGGTTCTCGTTCGAGAGGGGGCTTCTATCCGGTCCTACTAGTCATTAGAGTAGGTCAGGTAAGAGATCCAAGGCGGAGTTCCTACAGAGGAGAGATGTCTGGCCATAGTGGTTCCGCTGCTGGACATGCTTCGGGGAACATTATTTTGACTTCTTCGTTGTTGTTGTTGATGTTGCTTGTGTATTGGTGACCGATGATGGGGGTTATTCGATGAAAGGACGGAAGCAATCTTGGCCTGGATCTCTGCTTGCTGGGCCAGGAGGATCTCGAGTTCACCGGGTTGCTGGAGTTGCTCGACATTGATGTCAGTGTCGATCCTCAGGCTCGACATGTTGGGCAACTGTCTTTGGTTTTGTTAGATGTGGAAGGGTTGTTGCAATGTTTCGAGATGGAAAGAAGTCGTGATGTCTGCAGCCTCACGTCATCAGCGAAACAGCGCTTTGCCAGACTCTAGAGACAACAAGAGTCTTCGGAGCTACCACTTACGGATGAATTGAAGGCGATGATAGTTTGCACTGACTGACGATCGTGTGAACAGTGAAGCTGTTGGTATGAAAATGTAAGGCGGATGGAAGGAATAATGCTGGAGGGGCATGAAGGGATGGTCTGCAAACTATGTACTGCTCTGACAGGAAGGCATCGAATGGCGGCTCATTCGTAATTCGGTTGGAGATGTGGCTTGCGATGAGAAGCGTGCGATGGAAGTGCAGTCGGATACGGGGAAGAGAGAGGAAGCTTTTCTTGCGTGGTCTGTTTTTGGCGTGGTGGCTTCTGCACCATTTTCGAATTCTCCAACGCAACGGGTGAGTGGCCAGCTCGAAGCTACTGACAAGAATGCAGGCTATGATTGGTAAATCTACAGTGCACTGCTCCACGACAAAGCCTATCATTGAGTTTCGCGAATTAATTTCCAGGCATCCATACAGCATTCTTACCTTGAACGTGGTGCTGATACCTGCCCTTTCGCACACCGAGCCAACTGAATCCGAGCAGCCCATCCTTGTCCCACGCCCGGCCATACAGCCCTCTTCCATGCAGCAAAACACGTCGTGTATGCCTGGAAAAGTGAAGCAACGAATCACAGCTGCGTCTCGACGGCATCTCTTCCAGCGGTTCGTTCCGACTGGAACCACCCAATCCCTCGAAAAAGTGAGGCAAACGCACGCTTGTCCGCCTCACATCTTCGATTGATTCAACTCGCCTGAATGGACGATTATTGGAAGGATTCACCTTCCAACCCATGTTCCACCACGCACAGCACGTTGTACAAAGTGGTTCGCCCAGATCCCGCTTGGTCACGAAGACATCCTTCAGCGAATTGTAAATCGCTCAACTGCTCTGAAGGTCCAAGAAACGACCCATGGCGTAACCAACCACAGCAGGAAGTCCTACACCGACTCGACCAAACCTTCCTTTTTATTGAAGAGAGGGCGTTTTCGCTGCATGGCATTTTGGATCTCTCCATTGATTTGAGTGATTTCTAATGCGGTGAGACGGCACAACCATCGTACCTTTTCAATGAGTGGGTGTCGTCACAGGTGATGCTGAATCTCTCATGCTATGATGCCCAATGTGCTGGCACAGGAGGCCCTCTGGGAGGCCCTCTCCCACAGTCTGCCTCACTGAAGTCTAAATGAGCCCGAGCAGTTTCTTGGCTTGCATGACACAATTATTGATTGAGGAATCTCAAGTGACTTCCGCTCATCAAACTTATCTCAGCAAACCCAGGCCATTTTAGGTCTAGCCTCATGTTTGATATGTGACTTTACCTAAGCGGGAAGTCACATGAGGCTGACTGAGTGCCATGTCGAGCGTTTGGGCCTATGCAAAAATATTTTGTACAAAAAAGAACATCTTAAATTTCAATTTTTTTATTTTATTTTTTTTATCCACAACTACGCACAGTACAGTTGATTGGATACACCCATTCGATTTTCTCTACTCTTTTTCTACAACTTATTAAATTTTTGATAATGTCGCCCTAAACCCAGCGCCGTCAGAGTGGGGGGGGTTGAACCCGCTTACTTCTCTACCCGCACTAAGTCCAGGGGAATCACTGCTTCAAATACGATTGAAGGACAGCTCCTAGGAAAAAGCTCTTGGCTGTAAGAAGAAGGTCCTCATTATTGCATACTAAATGCCATGTAGTATCTACCTGCTTCTGACGAGGCTCGAACGAATAGAGATGGCGTTGGAGGCCTGCCCGAATGAGCTATACTTCCTTAGACACGTTCTTACCCTCTTGACTAGATCCTGTATAGCCAGCACGCTCGTAGTGTTATCGGCATCACGAACGAGGTCTCTCGTGTTATTCGTGGTCTCTCGTCGCTGTCTCCGAACGCTCGTCTTATTTCTCATAGAAAGTATAAAAAGAACTGAGCTTAATAACACGTAAAGCCCGACTAAGGAAAACAGTTATATAATATCCAAAGGCATTTCGCTGATCTTCGATAGGGTTTCGCTAGACTCTTTTGGCCTTAAAAGGTAGGAACAGTAGTTAGACGACAAATTGTAACAGCGACAAATTGTAACAGCGATCTAGTTTATCACATATGAGCGTTTTCCACAAGACACGGGTATACGAGAGTAAAATTAATTTGATTTCTAGATAGAGTTCACCTAGATGCAGAGCCTAATTAAATTGGGGATAAATACAATGTGCTTTGATGTGGTTATTAATGAATATAAAAACAGTGATTTTGCCAGAATCGCGAAAAACATATCAAAATAACTGCTGGGCGCGTTTGACAAGATCCTTAGGCCATTGACAAGAGGTAACATGATCTGATTATATAATCATGTTTTTGGACCGGAAGGACCTTTATCCTACTTAAGCTAGACTCCTCTTGGACAGTGACTTGAGTGCCTGAGGTAATTACAAACTCACTTTATCTAGTCACGTTTCTTTCAATCACGAGACTGTCACGGAATCAGAAAGCTTCCCTTCCTTGCCACCGCCTTTTGATCTCACCCCACTCCGATCGACCATTGACATGCGGTCTTTGCATTAGTTGTGGCGACAACTACAAGGACAGCTACCGCGACTCCATCGCCAACGGTGGATGGTGGAGATTTGGCGAATGGCCCCTTTACCGACTTCGCCCAGTTGTTCGGCGATGAGGTTACCAAGTAGTTTCTCGCGACTTCGATGAGCTGGGCCGATGATGTCTTCATCGCAATGGCACCCATTGGTATCATCACCATCGTCGTCAGGACGATACGCATCAGCGGTTATACTTGGATGAAGGCTATCATTGGAAGATATGACTAATTCGGACCTCTTGCATCGTTTCGTATGTATTATTTTGCAGATTTCTCCTCAACAGGTTCATCGAAAGGAAAGAATAGAGACTTTATTGGCCACTCCGTCCTATTTTCGAATATGGCATTCCCTCCGACTTGGTTTGTAAAGGCAGCGCTATATACTCCCACATTCGACAAAGCGAGTACAGGCGTGTTACGAGAGACTCGCGAGAAGGCTTGCGGCGGACTGCGGGACGTCATCTCGGAGCATTCCAACGCTCTGGGAGAGTCATCGATTCATGAGATTTGAGCGGTCTTTGGTGTATTTGCATTCCTTCCTACGCCTGTCGTGGGGCGTTATAAGATTAGAAGTATTAAGATCAATAAGTCATTGTCCATTTCCAAATCTGGGATGTACCTTCACTTGTTCACCGTTCCATTTTCATCACTCAAAACCTGTTTGGGTGATTGGAAGACTGAAGCCATGCTTTACAGACTCCTGCTCAGAGCATGTGACTCTCCTACGACGAAGAGAAGGCTATTCTCTCCTCAACGTCAAGCAATCCACGCGAAATTTGGAAAGGAAGCCGGGTCATAAGACAATACGGAGGGTCTCAAACAACAGAGATTGTGTACTATACTCGCACTGCTTATGAATGACTCGACCAAGGTTATGAGCCTGGTATTTGGACCCTAGAAGATACTCTTGTCCGCAAAGGTTCTCGAAGTTCGTCAGTATATCACGCTAAAGAGGACTCCTATTGGCTATCTTCCTCCAGAAGATCGAAAGCTGTGCAGGTGACAACGTGGAAACATATATGAGGAATCTGAGTCACCATTGTTAGCATTCTTGGCTGATTTGTTGAAGAAGAAAAGTCTCCAAATCTGACCCTCAACATTCCTGCTGCGATTCCTACAAAAATATAAGTCTGGTTCTTTGCTTTTATTTCTTTCGTCTTGCATCCGACAATTGTGATGGTCAACGCCTTGATTGCCTACCATTATCGCTTGTTACGAGGAAGATATGTTGTCGCACCCTACGGGTATCCAATCTGGGCTTCCGGGAACGACATGCATCAGCATTGGAGTCTGCTTGTGTGCTTGGGTTGTGTAACCTAGCACAACTGTATTCATTGCTGAACCAATTCCTGATCTTCACATGGCGGGTTTCCACAATTCCCACCCAGACAATGGAGATAAAACCAATACGGATCATTTCCGCATCGTGCGACTGCAAAAGCCCATTCCATCCTTAGGTCTTCCCGCGTTCGCCATCTTCAATAAAGCAACGAATCCGCGAATCCGCATCTCCCAGAAGACTTTCCTACCTCCAAGCTCGTTGCGTGATCTGCTAAAAGCCCTTGTTAAGACCCTAAAATTAGGGAATTCGCAAAGAATAACAGGTCCATGGCTATCTGGACAGCAATTGGGACTCTCTTCACCTTGGCGGTTTCGTGCTTCAGAATATTGGGACACGAGAACTCCACCAGTCAGGCGGAGTAGCGCAACTTGTTGCAACGATCCTCCTAGTGGTCATTCGAGCATGATATGCCGACAGGTTGATGATGCACCAGACGACTTTATAAGGTTGGAACCTGGCTACGAGGCAAGTCAAATGGCTTGCACCCTCCACGACGTGGAGCTTTTAGAACTGTATACCAGCATTAGTGGATTTACCAAGGATATCTTACTTCAAACCAGATCCTCCAATCTTTCCTTAAGCAGGCCGAGGACATCCGGAGTCCGACTTTCCTAACTTTTTGTTACCCATCTCCAAACCTACTTCCAAGGAATCTACAAACGACCATTGGGAACTCCCAAAGAAACCATCTGATCAACCCGCTACTAAGCTGATGAAGTCATCCCAATTAGGAACTCTTGGAGATCCAACCAAGCAGTTCCAACGTTCGCGATATGGCTGTGCGAGTCTGTGAAACACTCCGTCGCATTGACTTGGAAGAAAATCTCGGAATAGTGGGCAGAATTGTCGACTTCCATTGGGATCGTCCGTTGTCAATAAATTGATCCTCAACTCCTTCAACCATTAATGTGCTAGATCGAGTAAGAGGTAATACACATGTGAAACTCAGAATCAGAGCTTCCACCTCTAGGTCATACACCGACGCCAACCACAGGTCCCACACCGACAAATTTACGAGAGGATAAGAGGGCTCTTGAGTCTTTCTACAAAGTACTATTCAAAGTCAAGGGCAGGAGCTCCGATGGCCGGGAGCATTTTCAAGGGGAAGCCAATATTTCTCCGCATTCTTGGATTCTATCCTCATGGCAAGCCAAATCTCTCGAAACTGAGAAGAAGGAGGATCTATTTGATAGATTGATGTATACGGAGAAAGCCTCTGAAGCAGATTATCGTCACTGGATTCGGTTGTTTAACAATACGATAACCTACTCATAGACTACAGCCGAAGGAAACTAGATCCAATCACATGATTTCAAATGGCTTACCATATCGTTATACAGTACAACCTCTATATAAGAATACCTGACCAATAAGAATACGTCCTTTGGCCCCGTTTTTTTAAGGTGAGCCAATAAGAATAACCTCGCTTATTATCTAATTAGAGTCCCAAACTTTAGAACCCACTTAAATTTACCTTAATATTCTTATAACATTATTATTGCAACTACAAATATCATTAGAATAGAGGAGAAAAAGCATCGCAGAGCTCTTACTAATACTGATTGATTGATCATTCGAAAGCGCAATTAAACACATACTCTAGGGATATAGCAAGAGCTCATCAATTAGTTCCCTACTACTAGTAGATATCCTCTTAGCCAAAGCTGAGTTTCTAAGATTCTAGGCTTGTAGTACGATTATCTCAATAGCGCACATAAAAGGACGTATAAAAGTTGAAGGGCAAGATAAGGAGCTCTGGAGAGGACTAGCTAGATCTTGATCAAGCTTTGTTTGAGTGGTAGCATAGAGCAAAAGAAGACTAGCAAGTGGAGGACAACGCAGCTTTGAGAGTGATAGAGATAATGAAGCTATGGAAGTTGCAAAAGGGGACTGATCTTGATATCAAAGCTCTTGATTAAGTAGAGAGAGAGATTGTACCATATAAGAGCAATTAGGCTTATCAAACAACAATATTACGATTTTTCAGGCCAAAATAATCAATTCCCTTTACATAAGAATACCTCCCTTATAAGAATATACAGGTGATTCCAAACGATATTCTTATATAGAGGTTGTACTGTAGCCGTCGGTTCCAATGGGCGAGGTCATCGAGTGTTTGGTACATTTAGGAGTAAGAGTGGTTATCTTGGTGTATTTGCTTATGAAATCCTTGCATATTTCCGTTGGGACTTGTAAAGAGCCATCGCGATGACGTGGAAAAGACCTTAATGAAGAGCAAGAGCAGGATTTACGAGCACAGCGTTTGGTCGAATGACCTTGTCGACAAGATTTCTTCCATTCTTATTGCTCAAGAGGTTGTCGACAACAAAATGCGATGGAAGACAGCAAAGCTTGGCAGCTTTCTTAGCAGACAACCTCTTTCCAACTGAAGGACAGTGACCCAACATTAAGCTACCTATCCAGAGATTAAACAGTCCATTCTAAGCAACCCTGGAACTTATGCTATGAAGCTCGGTTCTCAACCTGCGTCGATCCAGACCAAGTCTCAGAGGAAATCGGGGCGACATGCTCAATCCGGCAAAGAGAGAAACCGTTAGCTGCCATGGATGTGTTATGTACTTCAAGCAGGGTCGTCCATCTAACCTCAGTCATCTTCTTGGTCTCCTCGCGAGCTCGCCGCTAGATGTCCCGTTTCTAGACCATTCTCTATGACGCCGGCACCTCTCGCCTTCAGGACAAAACCTGTTCCACATCGGTCCATCACGTCCCACAAGTTCGATGAGATGATCCAGCGACATTCGATCATCAAGGCTGAGAGATACCCGTGCGACGGGTTGTCCGGCGTACATCTAGGACCGATTCTCCTGGTGACACGTATCAATCGAGAAAAAGCACGTCAATCCATTTCTGCGTTTCAGCAACTGCCACTCTTGAACGGAGCCTTTCGCGGTCCCGAAACCTCGATCTCTCGCTTTGATTGAGCAATCGTCTTCCGTCACGGGCCGAACCTGGCGCCATCGTTGGTTAGCGCGTCTCCTCCTCGCTGTGGCGCATATTGTACAACTCTACAGCTTTTACGAAGGCAGCGGTCAAAAATCTTTGATTTATAGCGTATTTACTACGTATCAGACCGAAAAGCTGCAGCGAGACAAGGGTGTGAAAGGGGTGTTTACAGTCTGGTCTGTGCCAGCCTGGAACCTCCCTGTTTCGCTACAGCTTTTGGGCCAGATACGTTGTAAGCCCTGTAGATCTTGCAAAGCCCTGTAATAGCCTGTAATTCTAAGCTAGGGTGCCTGTAAGTTCCTTGTAGCTCGTTGGACAGACGACGTCCCGCTTGGGTCTGAGCGCTCCTCGTCCAATCGCTACTGGGAGATCACGCTGACTTACAGGGGCCCTAGCAAGGGCTACAGACTATTACAGGGCTCGTAAGATTCTACAGGGCTTAAATACACTATAAATCAAAGACTTTTGACCGCGGCCTTCGTATAGCATAAAAAGCCTGCTTTGCTAGAAGTATCCTGCCTTCTTTTTGAGATAACTGAGTATTAGGAGTTGATGTCATGATTAGTTTTATATGAAGACGCGTGATGGTGCTGTAGCGCGAGGCGTTGAGTGGTGCCTTGAACGATAGGTCCAATACAGCACTAAACTAACCGCCGCCTCCTTTTGGTCATGTTCTTGAATGTTCCTCCCACTCCCAGTGTCCAACCTCGTCTGTTAGTACAGAGCAATAGCACTTCCGCCATCCCGGTATTCGACACTCTCCCCTCTATAAAGCCGCATCCCCATTCCGCACCACATTGACGACCACCTTCATTAATGATTCCTGCGATGCAAGCTTGAGCAAGGCTGAGCATCAGGCCCTAACAAAATGTATACCAGCCTCAATATCGCCGCTCGAGAAATTCGTTTGCTTGAGATTACTCCGAGCGAACAGCCCGCGGAGCAGCTGTCCTGTAAGCTCTCGACAGTCTCTTTGGACAATCGTCCGCCATATGAAGTAAGTCGGTTGACATACCTGCCCCCAACATCTGCTAACACGAAAATACTAGGCACTTTCGTATTGTTGGGGGAAGGGAGAATATGCCACGCCGATCACTGTCAACGGTATTGATAAAACGGTCACTCTCAACTTGTTCCTCGCCCTGCGGCGACTGCGGAAAGAAAAAGAATCTAGGATCATTTGGGTAGACAGCATATGTATTGATCAAAGCGATAATGAGGGAAAAAGCCACCAGGTTAGCATGATGAGAGATATATACCGATGTTCGACTCGAGTGCTCATTTGGCTTGGTGCCCACTCCCTGGATGAAGGCAACTGGCAGATAATTGAAGAGCTGCAGCCCATTGATGAGGGTCCCTTGGTTGACTGGGATCTTATTCACCGCGATTTCTCCAGCCTCTTGTCAGGGCCGGACAATTACGACACCACCAAGTACGACGCCTTCGTCCTAGGATTCAAGACGCTATGTCTCCTGGCCAATGACACACATATTACTGAGATGCCGCATTTTCCGGAATCTCACTTCACGCAACAAATCAGCGAAGCCGTCATGAAGACAGCCCAAGTGCTGGGGACACTTCCAAGCTTAACTGGTGGCCCGCTGGACCTTGATCAATTCGGGTCCTGGAGAGGAACATGCGCAGCTCTCATCCTTGTTCTGACTAGGGCATATTGGACCCGGGTTTGGATAATTCAAGAAGCCGTTCTTGGTGAAGATGACCCCATGGTATATTTCGGGAGGCATCTGATTCCACTTTCGACCTTCATCGCCGCGGAGCGGAATCTCTCCAAGCACTACAACGGATGCTGTGCGAAATGGGGAAGGGATGCGATGGGAGCTCAATGGACAAAGATGACTTCCCTTCTGGAGGAGTTAGCTGTCGTCAATTTTATAGCCAGACTGAGGGAGGCTGTGCAGGCAGGCAATCTGAGATCACTCTATGATGTCACAGCTAATATCAATGTCCACACCGAGCGAGAAGCGACGGATCCCCGAGATCAGATCTACGGACTCCTTGGCCTTGTCAGCACCCCCAGTGCCAATGCGCTGATTCCAAACTACAATCTCAGCGTTGCGGAGGTGTACGCAGAAGCGATGTTTAGGATGATATCCGAGAAAGGTGACCTCTCTCCCTTAGTCCATTACGAAGGGCAACGCCATGAATCACTAAATTTGCCCTCATGGGTCGCTGATTGGGGCGCTACCTCTGCCTTCAGGCCGATGCCGTACGATTGGAGTCTTTTTGAGGCGAATCTGGGGCAGATGCGCAGTTGTGAACTGCTCCGCGGGTCGGTCCTCAGGGTAAAAGGAGTCCTTGTCGACAGGATAAAAGAGACCGGTCCTCGCATGATTTGGGAACACTTACAGCTAAATGACCTTCTCATGTTGTTGGGCCAATGGCGGCTCGTCATGGGCGATAGGGATCAGCTCTCGATGGATTCCCTGGAAGCTTTGCTGGGATTTGAAGCCAGCCTAGATGATACACCCTTGAGCGCCAACGCTATCTTTTGGACTACAGTCCTTGGGGGTTCTCTGATTATCGAGAATGCTACGAATCGACGATTTAGCCCTAAGGACATTCAAAGCCTCTCCTTGTGGTGGAAGTGGCTTTGCGAGGGCTGCAAGAATCGCACGCATGTGGCTGGAGAGGAATGGTCTCGAGTCAAGCACCCCCCGGAGTACAAGCATATTTTCCACACTCTCCGAGAAAGGACCCGTTCACGGAGGTTCTTCGTCACAGAGAATAGCCGACCTGGCATGGGCATGTCTTTGATTAAAACCAGTCATTTTGGTCACGAGGATGTAGTAACTGAGGTACGAGTGGGTGACTTGGTGTGTCTGCTCGAAGGAAGTCGACTACCCGTTGTGCTGAGAAAGACGAGCCCGGAATCCGAAAAGCTCATTCCCCCTACCCAAGAGCCACAGCGATATGCCTACCTAGGGACGTGTTTTGTCCATGGGATTATGGATGGAGAAGCGGCTCCTACATCTGACGGCCTTGTCAACATCGACATCGGAAACTTTGAGGATCGAACACTTGAGATTCGACCAAAGGGGAGAACGGTGGGATTAAGCAATCTATCTGGACCGCTTCAAGCTATTATTGCTACTGTTCAGGGTGGTGGAGCGCAGACGAAGGGAGAACGGGCCAGTCTTTAGTAAGTTGCTTGGTCACCATTAGAGCCCTTTCTTAGCAACACTGATGCTGACGATTGCATGTTTCAGCCGATCCATCGCCTACGACAGGTGGAGAAAGGAGCAACAAGCGGGCGAATCCAGTAACAAATCGAATGAAAAGGCCTCAGATGGCTCTTCTCTAGATTGGACCAGTGTTGGTAATAGCTTGATGCTGGGTCGAGTTCCAAAATCAATGCTAGAGGCTCAATTCGGTGTTCAACAAACTTCTCAGTTATTTTCCCAAATGGAGAAGAAGAAAATACCTCCTTAAGAATTTGTTAGGCCTTAGGTAGAGTAAATCATCTCTAATGCCTAGGAAGGCCCCAAGAGAAGATGAATTGGTCGTCAGAAATCGACATGATAGCCAGTTGGCGTCGCTCAAACACTCTATTCCTTCACCGTATGTCATTGGCATGTTCACACTAAATATTCCAAGCAGTGAATATGCCATGTCTTCAACAAGAGTGGTTCCTCGCTCTGCTGCCCAGGAATGGCCTGTTGGTGTCCCACATCTCCTATCTGCCAGCATTGAAGAACCGGCAAAATGCGTCTCTTTCAGATGTACACTCATCACGCGTCGATTGGCTAGTATATGTCGTCGGTCCGAAGCTTGCTGCATCTGTCAACCATGGTATGACTGCCTGATATATTAATGTGCCTAGGTAATGTACCCGTACCTGTGAAAACAGTAAGTGCTGTTGGCGTAGGTGATAGTAGAGCAGCAAAAGATATCGCTGATTCTGAACGTTGATGCCTAAGTCGCCGAGGCCCATGTGTTCAAAGGTCGAAGGAGCATACCGGCCAGTCTCCCTTCTCAACACGCTAGGAAAGCTGGTTGAGGCGGTTATGGCAAGACGCTTGTCGTACTACGCAGAGACATATGTTAGTTGAGCTGTATTTGGGGGGGCGAAATATAGTGGCATTTCTAGACCTAGCTGATATCTAAGGTGCTGACATACAAGGAGGGGAAGAACTCTCTTATATCACAAAAGAGGGGAAAATACAGGCTGTACCTGATTAGGCAGTTCCAACCAACAACATACAACTTACTTCCAGACACGCAATTCAGCGGACGCCCCGGGCGTACCACTGAACAAGCACTCCTTGTCCTGGCCAATGCGATCAACCAAACCTGGCTGAAATATAAAGTGGTCACCCTCGTAGCATTCGATCCGAAAGGAGCCTTCAACGGAGTCAACAAGCGGACAATAGACGCACGCTTAGAGGAACGTGGCATACCCACGAAAGCGAGAAAGTGGATACGAAGCTTGACTCGCTGATTAATGCTGCGACGACGATAAGAAAGCCATGATGTTGTAGCGAGTAGTGATTGATTATAACGTTTGATTAGAACGTAGTAGCTTTGAAATCTGGGATGCTAACGCATAGGAGCAAAAGCGCTAGGCCGATAGCGAGATTCATTGGTGACAAATCCAATAGGGTAGAGCTATTTGTACTCGCCTCCCGGCTATTCGTACTTGTCGGTCCCCACTTTCGGGAGTACACCTAATGAGCGCGCAAGGTGCGATATGTTACATGTAAACCAAGGACTGTATAGTACGAAAAATTGAAGCTATTCACAAATCGAAAAATAAGACTTCTTACCCTCCAAATCGTCTAAATCCTACTCTGCATCTTGTGTATGAACATCAGTGACCTTATGCATCGCAGCGGCAGATACGGTAGCTGCGTCGTCCATACAATCTTCCTGGTAAACATGTAGAGCAGCATCGACGCGCCTCGCGTTCTCATACGAATTAATGGCGCGAGGTTGATGGGTGTACCGATTAAAAGTACGAATAGCCGGGAGGCGAGTACAAATAGCTCTACCCATCCAATATGATAAGTTGGCTGTGAAGGCTTAGGCACAAGCCGCCTTACCCCAAAGCGCGCTTAGGTCGTCTAAGCTTCAGCACAGATGGTCCAAAAGCTCTGTCTTTAATCGCTGAAGCAGATCGGACTATTGACATATCGTCCAAGCAGTGCGTATTCTGCTTCAATCCAAATGATTCAAGTGTTTTGAGTGTCAACGATCCAGTCGTCGAAAATTGAGCTGACACAAATGGCTTCAAATCCTGCCTCTTCATTCGCAAGAGCGCCAAACCCTCCAAGCATCGAGGAATTCAAGCTGTCCATGCAGTCCTTAGAGATCAAAATCACCGAGCGTTTGAGGGAGCGAACAGTTGCCCAAGCCTCAAACAGTCTCAACGCTCTCTGTTCCAGATGTCAAGTTGTTAGCGAGAAGATTCAAGAGACCATCAACCACTTCTCAGACGACTCTAATCCAGGCAACACCGCCAGTCGAGATAGCAGTACCAACATCTTCCTGGGATCGCTTCCGGAGATCTTCTCACAAGTGGACTGCGCACTATGCTGTATAATAACGAAGCAGTTCCTCCGCTCCAAGCGTGGGGAGATATACGAGAAGATCTCTTCCACGGGATTAAAAGTAGAGGGCATGACGGTGGAGGAAATCGCATCATTAGCATGCTCAAACGAAGATGATTCCGAGGACTGGATCCAAGAGATGCACTCTGAATCCGTACAAATCTCGGTTGATACACTCGCCATCGACGGGGCATTGTCCCTTTGGTGGCCCGAAGCAATTGCGGATGAAGTCAACGATGATCCCGTGCAGCTCCCAATGGTCGCTGAAGACCATCGTGTTCTGTTTGGTGCCCCAAAACCCTGGGTATTTTTGCCAAGCGTCGCTGGTCATTTACAACGCGACCTGGGAATGTATCTCAAGTGTTTCAAAGCTTGTTTACAACAGCACCAAAAATGCCGCAAAACAAGATCAACATATCAGCCTGCTCGACTCATTGACGTCCAGGGGATGAAAATTGTTAGGACTTCGCCAGAGCATCGCGTGGAATATATCGCGCTCAGCTACGTCTGGGGACGATCTCCTTTCCTCGTCCACAAATTCTCCAACCGGACCATTCTCAGCCAACCAGGCTCATTGCTAAGTCAAGCGCTTCCCAGGTCGATTACAGACGCAATAGATATAACCCGCCTCTTTGGCCGCCGCTACTTGTGGGTCGACGCTCTGTGCATCGTCCAAGATGATCATATGGATAAAATGCAAGAGATAAACTCCATGCATCATATCTACGCCGGCGCCGAAATGACAATTGTTGCCGCGACAGGAAACGAAGCCAACACTGGGCTTCTATCCATAGATCCGAGTTTCCTGAGCTCTGAACCGCATTTTCTTGCGGGCTATCGATTTGGACTCGACAGGAGGGAAATGCGAGACGTGATTGAATTCTCGACTTGGTTCACTCGCGGCTGGACTTTCCAAGAGCTAGTCTTCTCGCAACGGCTTTTGTATTTTACCCCAGAGCGAACGTACTTTAGTTGTTCAGTGGGGAATTGCAGCGAGGATTGCCCGTTTGATGAAAATGTTGCGCGCGAGGTGTATGAAGAGTTTCGAGACGATGATCCGAAAGCTGGGTTCGACTTCTCGTATCATCCCGAGGAACTCGGTGAACTCGATGATGATGATTTGTAAGTAGTTCTCATGGCAATCTATTCCTCATTTCAGCCGCGTTCATTGGATATACTCCGAAGTTCTAGTCTATGATAAAAGTTTTTGGAGTAGGAAACTTCGTGAAACTCTACTACACTCAGCCCTCTTCCTTATTAAGGAAATACTGATCCCGAAATTTCCACAGTGATGATAACAACGACAATGATCATGATCCATTCGAGAACTACAGCTCGATGGTAGAGAAAATCACAACTAGAGCATTCACACAGGAAACCGACATTCTAAACGCCTGTCGAGGATTCTATCGCGGCATACTTCTTAAGGACCTAGGAGCATCGGTATGCGGACTTCCAGCGAGCTGCTTTGAATTCGCTCTTGCCTGGCACCCAAATGGAAATCTGCGCCAGCGTATGGATCCTGGTTCGCGACTTACCTTTCCGTCTTGGTCATGGGCAGCTTGGGCCGGGCCCATCACGTATCCCTTTCTGTCCGGCCCCCGAAAGTTGGAAATCAGACGATGCATCGATTGGTCGATTTGCGCACAACAACTTTGGCGAGAGTTTTGTAACGATGACAAGAAGCTGTTGAAGAGCGTTCTTCCTTCGCTGGAGGGAGCGAAGGGGCTGCAGAAAATTCATACCGAATGGAAAGACTACGCAACGCAAAGTCGTCAGACTCGAGAGTGGCAGACTGGACCCAGGCAATTTTCCTTTCTTCCCGTTGAACCTGAGGAAATCATGCCGCTCTCATTCATTGAGTACGGACTCTTGATTTTCAAAACGGAAACCGTTCTATGCTCCATTCATAAGACTAATACTCCAGACCTCGCGGAACGAAGAGATCTCAGATTTTTTTCCATCATGCATAATAGTACAGTAATCGGAGAACTCAAGATCGATTTGGCAACTTTGGAACGCTACTTGGGTCCTGACCCGTCAGGCCATATGGACGCGATAGAGCTTATTTCGCTCTTTGAAATGGATTTCGGGAATGAAGCAATGAAAAGCCTTTTCTGGATGAACTCGTTGAGCAGGTTTGGATTATTTGGGAAGGAGTTCTCAGACTTCATGGAAGGTCAGGAAGATAAGACGATGCGGATTGTAATATGGATAAGATGGGATGGCGATGTCGCGTATCGAGTCGCTTTGGGGTATGTCACTGTTGGAGGTTTTGAGGATGCTGGACCGGTTAGGAAAGAGATTATTCTTGGTTGATCATGAAATACATTGCGAAATCATTATATATTAATCAATGGATAGTTGTGAGTGATCAACGGGGCTTGAGACCCCTCGACTACGTTTGGAAGAACAATTCATCGAAGGTTAGATATCTTCTAGCGAAATTGAGCAAGGTCAATAGAGCTTTGAAAGAGCTGGCTGACAACGTTCTCACCCTGACGGCTAGACCGGTGGGACAAATTTTGAGCTGGTGGTTGCGACCTTGACTGCACTTAAGTAGGAATTAAAATCGAGAACGATGCGGACAGTCTATTAAAAATCTGCGGTACGTATTCCCAGTAGCTGTTGAAGCGATGTCCCGATGTTGTACTCAGCCTCATATGGAGTTGCCAGTCGAAGAACTGACCGCGCGTGGGAGAGTTTCAATGAATGATAACAGGCTACTCTTCAGCCCTGTAGCTTTTCGGTCCTCCCACATTTCCAAGCAACTGCGGTGTTCACAATAATTCCGTCATACATTGACACCAAACAAAATCCAAGTTTCAGCAACGCCCGAGGTTCGCAGCCTTGCGATCTTTACCCGAGAAACGGTGTCTTGGGGAGGACGACTACTATGTCGTTTGGATTTGGTTTCAGTGATATCCTTACTGCGAGCCAACTAGCCTGGAATACAGTACAAAGCTCTCGGCAAGCTTGCGGGAAACATGACGAACTCACGCACGAGGTGACCTGT
>NXFV01000860.1:0-93299 GCA_002803225.1 Gamarada debralockiae | reverse complement strand
GATCCCCCTTTGTTGTCCAACATCTCCTTAATTCTTCGTGGCATGCTTTCCATCAGCGCATCAAGTGTATCTTCCCTAATTTTAGCCTATTCTTGACGTAGAGCTGCCTCTATTTCCTTAATACTTCTAATCCTATGCCGTCGCCGAGAGATTTTATCCTTCAAAATCTTCCAAAGATTCTCAATTAGGGATAGATCGGGCGATTGTAAGGGCCAGGAAAGACATATAACCCTATGCCGAAGCTTATAAGCAATACACTTTTTACTAAAGTGATATTTGGCCCTATCCTCTTGCATTACTACATCCTTCCCATATTTCCTTCGTATCTTCTTGTAGAAGGGTACAAAATATGGTTTTAAGACCTTGTCGAGATATCGTTGCTAGTTTATTTAGGCCCCTTTTAGTAAGATAACTAAAGGGCCTAAAATAAGGTCTATAAAGTACCCCCAGACTCCTATACTCGTTCTCCTACTCTTAAAAGACGGCTTCAAGTTCTTATCTAAGTGTACTTCGCCCTTTCCTACTGTAACCTAATAATTTCGGCTATTATAGCCTATCTCGAAGATTGACTCGTTAGACTAGATAACCCTACGCTAATTCCGATGTTTTTCAATATATCTAAATATCACGCGTCTTCGTTTATACTTCTTCGAAAGGTAGGGCTTACGGCGTGTACGTCGGCGGGCTTTACCGTGCTTCTTTAGGACGCGTCGGACTAGGTTTCGCGATAGCTTCTTTCCCGATTTAGAAGGAGTTTTAAAGACTACAAGAGGAGCGTGAGTATCGTTAGTAGCAGCTCGGAGAAGGCGTCTTTCGCCTTTTAGAGTTAACTTCGGAGGGGCCCTAGTACGTTTGGCGTTTGAAAATCAGTCTTTGCTAGTTCGATTCTTGATTCGTTATATAATCCCCGCGACAGTTTGTTTTATGAGGTCCACTAGCCGGCTAATCTTACTATAGGTCTTCCTAACCTTATACTAGGCCCACACTTCCTTCCGCTTCTCTGTAGTAGTTTCCCGGCGTGTAGTGACTAGTTCAGAAGGCATATTTTTGGGTAAAGTTGAAAAGAGAGTATAAAGAGACGCGTGAGAGGTTAAAAGAAGAAGGGGGTCAAGGGTCCTTCTAAATCGGGAAAGCATAATTTCGCATAAAAATCGTATCTTCACTTCCGGCACGTGATTGTACAATGTGCTCCAGAGGCTGCGGAAAGAATTTTTCCACGCCAGAATCGCTCATTCACAAGGCGGACAGTGATCACAGAAACGATCTGGAGGGTGCCGTAAAAGGCTGCGAAAAAGTTCTTGGCGTCCTGGACAAGATCCTTTCGAAGTACAATGCGTTGAGTCGAGCTGAAAGGGAGAGATTAGAAGGGAAGTAGTGGCCGCAGATACAGTTTGGGAATGGAGAAATGCAAGATTTGAATGATTTGAGGCTGAAAGTGTTACGTATACGTCTGCAATTATGTTGTTGCTTAATCTGTTGTCTTTGGGATCCCAGGGGAGGATGGAGCAGCTGATGAACAGCCAAGGCTCGGACCTGCGAGAGATGCGCCAGTCGCTGAAATGGATTACGGCGTCTCTGTCGACGGCTCATGAAGGCTCGATGCTTACGAGTTATGCGGGCGATGATAAAGAGATCTAGAAAACAATCAGGAAGGAACTAATCAAGGAAGGCTATTCGAGCGATGTTATCGCTAGGAACAAATCGTTGATATTGAATTATATCAAAGAACTCGGGGGGAGAGGGGCGTTGGACGAAATTCCTGTTGACGAGGAAGATCTGGAACCCGATAGCTCCACAGATCCGTCTTCATCCTCGATCCTTATTGCTTTCACAGATTTACCTTCCTCCGCAGACACATCTCCATCCCACGATCCTTCACAGAACCAGTCTCATGTGCCAATATCGAAAGTTCCCAGAAGGTTCTCGAAAACACTGTCCCCGAAAAGAGACCTCCCTCACTAGATTTTGAACAGAGAAATGACTTCGAGTCTTTGATTTTGGACTATGAAGCTTCCGCTTTCCCGAATCACGCTGAGGCTGATAAGGGCAAAGGAAAAGAGCCTCTGTCGGACCTTGCCGAAGGGCTTTCAAACGACAATATTGATACGAACGATTCTGCTATTACAGGTTGCGTTAAAGGACTCGGCGAGAGCATGGTCCCACATTGGGTTGTTGCTGAGGATAACACGCTTTCCAATGATCCCGGGCCAAGCTCGTCACACTGCGAAAATATTAGAGCCCCTAAGCAGGCTAACTGTCCAGACTTTAAAAGCCTTCATTTTTCTCCCGAGATCCTAGACTCCGAAACGAGGGCTGCGAGAGATGGCCCAGTGGATGGCAAGCCAAAGGATTTAGACGAGACTCCTGCTGAATTGGCAGAGCCTACCTGCTCAGATCCTAGACAAAGTTCTTCGCAATTCCCATCGAATGAAGATTCCCAGGAGTTTCTTGGGACTCACCTGGATCCCATGAAAGATATGGATCTGTACGCCGCTTTTCTAGCCGTGTACAACTTGGGGCAGAAATAAGACGACCGCACACGCACGTGTTACCGTGGTGTATGGGCCAGTTCGTATGCAGGAAATGCAGCAAGGTTATAGAAGGTATGACAGAAAGAGACTACACTAGAATAGTTCTCCCATGGCTATGTGGGCACGAGTGGTGCTTGAAGTGTCTTCGTGGAATCTTCATCCAATAGATATCAAGCGCAACTGACACGCCACCAAATTGCTGCCTGTACATACCTTTCAAGCTGGTGGAGCCTTTCTTCGATGCGGTTTTTCGGGAATTGTATAATAGGAAGTATGGGAATTATTCTTGGTAAAGAAAAACAGAGCATATGTCCTCAAGATGGGTGTGGCGAGTGGATCAATCCCGATGAGATCTCCGTCTTCTTGGACGGAAGGAAGCATGGGGTTTGTAGTCGCTGTAGTAACAAATTGTGTATAAGGTGTAATCATCGGTGGCATCCTATCTGGACTAAGGGCGCCGTGGAAGGATGAGATAAGAAGTCGCTTGCTTGTATGAAGGTTGACGGGCAAGAGAGCAAAAAGAGATTGCACAGATTAGAAAGAGGAACGAAATTGAGGAGATCATGAAGAGAATGGAGCGAGGGGAAAGCTAGCTAATCCTAGATGTTTTAAATGAATGTTCATCTTTTCCTTGCTTCTAATTGGGATTGGGCGTAGAAAGAAGCAAGAGGAAACTGAAATAAGGAGGAAGAAGAGATTGATAGGGTCACGTGTCACTCTCGGCAGAAGGCCGATTCTCCGATAACACGTTGATGACAGCTTGAGGATGAAGTAACCACCTTTCAATCCACACCTTCTATGATTCCCTAAACACCTCGCAATTGCCGTATGGCACAATGCACCAACTCATTGCAGCCTTGTTGGCATCAGCTCCAGTAGCTCTAGCAAGTCAAACCGTGTTCAGCGTACATGACGACTTACTCGCCTTCCCTCAAGTAGGCCTACTCGTCTTCCCACTGGTGCCCATCTAACACGCAGCAGTATGAAGTAGTATTCTCCGACTCTTTCATCTCCGAGGTTGAGGCCAACCTCATAATTTCTCACGCATCCTCTACAATCCACGATGCTCCCCAAAGCTCTAACACCAACATCGAGAGGGCGCCTCACAACTCAGATCCCAACCATGCCTTCGATTCCGCACACGAGACCTACGAAGTCATGATCCTAAACGACGAACAATACTTCTGCACAATACCCATCGTTGAACCGCTGCCCAAAAACGAAACCTCTGAGGCAGAAGCAAGAGCCGCAGAACAGAAAGAACTCGCTCGAGCAACTGATCGCGGCTGGGAACTGCTACAAGATCTGGAAGGCGATTGTCTCTATTTTGTGTCTGGATGGTGGTCATATTCATTCTGCTACAACAACGAGATCGTCCAATTCCACCAGCTGCCTCCACAGCCCGGCAAACCGCTCATACCACCCACGCGAGATCCTACAACGAAGCAATTCGTCCTAGGCAAGGCGAAGGCTGCGCAGCAAACGAAAGAGGATGAGTGGGGTAACGAAATCGATGTGCATAAAGGAGCTAAACATGGCGAGCCGCCGAAGACAGAATTACAAGTGAAGGGCGACACGCGGTATTTAGTGCAGAGGATGGAAGGTGGCACGATATGCGATCTTACGGGCAAGCCGAGAAGAGTGGAAGTGCAATATCACTGCAATCCGCATGTTACAGATCGCATTGGGTATATCAAGGAAGTCACGACTTGCTCCTATATGATGGTTATTTACACGCCTAGGCTCTGCACTGACGCGGCATTTATGCCTGCGAAGGAGAACAAGGCGAATGAGATCGTGTGCCGCGTCATTGTGCCCGAAGAGGATCTTGAAGATCGAACTGAGTTGAAAATGTTGGAGAATGAGCTGGATGCAGCGAATGCGAAGATGGAAAAGCCCATCAACATCGGCGGAGTGATTGTTGGGGGTGGAAAATGGGCTGCAAAGGACGGCGCGAGAATGCCTATTCCTGCAGACTTTGGACAAGAGAACCTGGGGAAAGTAGTGGAAGTTATTGCGCGTGCGAAACCCAAGTCTGAAGGTGGGCAGGTGGAAATGGCCAGCGATACCGAATTGAGAAAACTGGACCTCGATCCTGCGACGGTGGACGAGTTGAGGAAAGAGGTGCAGAAGATGGCCAGGGAGAAGGGATGGGAGATCAAAGTTGTGGATGAACCGGGAGAGATACGTACGATTTTGGGGGTTGTGGATGGTGAGGATGAAGACGAGGACGGCAGCGAGGAGATTTACAAGGATGAATTATGAAGTGGCGCAGATAGGCAGCTCAGTCCTATGTCCATCAGTTAAAACCTTCCAACAACCCCCCTTCCCCTCCTTAATTCTCGGGCATGACCACCCACGAGTTTTCCGCTAGCGGGCTCTCACAATACCAAATGATGCAATCCAGGAAAACAGAGGAGGGAGTTGGCGTTGTGGTCAGACTTCAACCCAAAGCCAGAGGGTATACTCCGAACGAAGGCTTACCAATAGCTTCAGAAAGGTAATGGAATGAGCGCATGATGGGATGAAAGTGAATTTCGTCAACAGTCCTGCAACAGTCTTTTGCTCTTGCTCTTCTCCAAACAGATGATACATGAGGGTTCAGAAATTGTACCCCCCATCACATTTGAAGGGTACATCAACAGCTTCAACAATGCAATGCAACATCATTCCGACGGGGATGAAAAAGAAATTC
Source organism: Gamarada debralockiae (assembly GCA_002803225.1). Classification (NCBI taxonomy): domain Eukaryota; kingdom Fungi; phylum Ascomycota; class Leotiomycetes; order Helotiales; family Hyphodiscaceae; genus Gamarada; species Gamarada debralockiae. The sequence goes on along the minus strand of NXFV01000860.1, from coordinate 88,073 downwards.
GTCTTCAATCGTGTTACCGCTGTCAAAGAAGAGAGGATGCTATCAGGTTTCCAGAAGTTGTATCCCCATCATCATATTTGGCAACACTTTATGGCTTCATGAGTCGATCAAAAGCCTGGCCGTTGCCTAGCAGTCCAGGACCGGCTGTTTCTACAGCCACTGAGCTACTTTAAATAGGCCTCCTCCTGTAAGCCGGGAACGAGCTCCATATGTTGTTCACAAGAGTGGCAGATCGACTCTTTCTGCTACTGAAGAATCGAAATCCAATACTTCAAGACCTCTGCGCACATACCGGAAAACGGCCTCTACCTACCGTTATCTGCAACTCCTCTTTGCTGCTTTCTTTTTCTTCGGTTCCAATAATTTAACTGGTTCCAGCATTTTAGGGTCGCTTCGCCCCTGAAACCCCTACGCTACGCAGGTCGCGTTCGTTCCTGGCTAAGCGCTCTACCCTGTAGAAGCGAACCGGCCTGCCGTTGATAAGCCGTTGATAACTTCAATTTTGATGTCTCTTCTTCCCTTATCTTATCACAACCTGGAATTCGTGTTCTGATTCTCTGCTTTTATGCGCAGATCTTCTGCCGAAGATGCTTCTAGTCTTAATGTCATCACGTCGCAGCAGAACTATGCACTTTCACATGCAACCCACAAAGGTGGAAGATACAGTATGTGACCCAGAAAAGCGTCTGGGAGTGCGGATTGGGCAGCGCGGCATTAGGTGTTCGTTGTATCTGGGTATATTTTCCTCCTAGGCCGCCTAGTGCGCGCTCGTACCAATGTCAGTACTATTTGAGATCTTCTCTAGTTTCCGGGGAGATTTGGGAGAGCATCTGAGGAAAGCGCTTCTCCAACGCATGGCAATTTTGCAAGTTGGGCTTTTCGTCTTTCTCGATCAGCACAAACTCACCTAGTTTGATCCGTACGGAATGAAGGTAGCGCGATTAAAGATCTATGCGTCTGATATAAGGGGCATACAGAGAGGAATTGAAGTTCCTTCGATGAATAGGCTTTATACCCTTGAGCCTAACCTTCTTGTGGATCCAAGAGGCTACATAGCAACGTTCCTCATATAATTGAGCTTTTTGTGTCAAGAACGTCTGCTTCCATTCAATTTCTTTCTCTTTCTACAGTACAACGACAGGCCGGATTACTTTCTGAGGCGGTCTTTCGACGTATGTAAAGCACCTCTGTACATGAGGCTGCGGGGATTATTACCACTTACTTCAGAGCCAGTCACGCCGGTATGGCATTTACTGACAACGCTAAGGCTGCTAGTCTGCTAGACCCGGTCACTGCGTTGTGTTGAGTGGTCAAGCTAGGATGGTAAGGATGCTGTCAGGGAAGTGTTGCGCTTGACTATACAGCAACAAAAGTTTAGTACTGAAACTTATATGAGGGGGAGGTACTATATTCAACGGTTGGTATATTCAATTAGAGAGAAAACCGGTTTTCGTAGAAAAGTTTCATAAGATAGGCAATTGAGCGCATCCAACCTTTCCCTTCATTTACACGCTCTGAAAAGACGGAATCCGAAAACAAAAGGTGAAAGGCTGACAGAGCAGCAGAGGGCATCAGGAACAGGGTACCTGAGTCCGCTGCCTAGTCACCTATAGGAAGCTTACAAGCGCTCTGGCCTGGATTTACAGCGTGTTACACCAAAGTTTGGTTGCTAATCGGGCACTTTTCCAGTGGATTGGTCGCTAAATAGAGGCCTAAAGCTAAGAACTTGGCCCTGTGGCTTTCAGGAGAAGTTAATGATCAAGAGGGGTGGAAGAGTCCAATGATTTGTTAATTGTAACGAACGAAAGTTTGTGCCACATCCAATTAGAAAGTCCTCTACTCTACAACCAATTGCGGTCGGCCTGGCCGATGAGTGTTCAAGTCCACTGGGACCGGGAATCGAGCTTCGAACAGTATGAAGTTGTAGTAGCTACGATGTCAGGGTGTTTTCGCTGCTGAATTTGAGCGTTTTGTGATGAGACAAGACGACGTTACTGTAAAACGAGCTCCGTTTCCTTTCTGATTTTGATACATCGAATGTGAAACTCAATTCACTTAGGCATATCATAGAGCCCGATCGCAAAATCCAACACCAGATTTTGCACCTCCCCACCTCCTCCCCCGGGCAACCCACCAACATTACTGTCCTGTACCGAGTAAAAGCGCCGGGCCGAAAAGTTTCACCAACAAGGCTCTCCTTACTGACCCTACCAATAATATGGCGGCGCTTGCGGCAATATTCTAATTCCAACAACAACTTGCATATCTCCAACTTTAGACGACGAGGTTGGACTTCGCAGCAAATAACCTTTTTGTGCTGCCGCACTCTTCCATGCATTTCCCCTCACCTGTCCCCCCCACAATGACGCTACATTGCATATTTAGAGGGCGAGCTGCTTTCTTCGTTCTTTAGATAGCATAAATGACGTGAAGCCACGGCAGCTAAAATCGAAAAATTCTCAATCGAAGCAACATGTCTGATCAGGCCTCTGTGTGTGACCGTAAGGATGCTATTTACTTCACGGGCCCCCTCTCCACACGCAAACCAACAGATCCAAAGAATCCCGCTTTCGACATATACTACATCCATCAAGACGGAGCTATTTTCTGGCAGCCTGATGTTCTTTTCAGCGACGTTGCGAAGGAATTCCCGAGTGAAGAGGGAAATTGGAAGATTGCGACGACCGAGGACTTCTGTGGCAACGATCGGTTGACATTGATGTCAGTCTTGCTTTGCTCTTCTTTTCTTTTGCGTTCAATTACTGATATTTTTAGACACCTTCCTACATCAGTTACAGACCCTAATGTTATACCAGCCTTCCTCGAAAAGAACCTCGAGAATATATGCGAACATTGCCATTGCAAAAAGGAAATTCTTTGGCATAATCTTCATCGCGATGAACAGCATTTCGATGCTTGTTTCAGATACAAGGATGGGAAGGCTGATGAGAAGGCTGTGCCGAACTCAAGATGCTTCCTTAAACGTGAGTCTTCCGAAAGCAATTACAAAGGCGGGTTACTTATGCACCATAGTCTACACGTTGCGAGTTCCGTGCCTCTCTGAAAACGTGTTATCCTTCTCGATGGTCCACCATATCCGGGCTGAGGGAGGAAGTTTCGTCCTAAACAAGAGGTCGAGGAATACGACCGGAGATAACCGGGAAAGTATGTTTGCAATCGTTGCCGGGCTGAAGAGCGAGCACGTCGGCAAACTCTTTACGGATTTGGTCTTTCGTTGGCAAGACATCGCTAACGATCACTTGGAAACCAGCGCCGGTATGACTCCACGATTATTCGTTGCAGCTCTTCTCTCACTGTATGGATCCATAATTTCGCCCGACATCAAAGACGTATTTAAAAAACTGAAGGCATGCGACATGGACTTGGAACAAGCTGCTCAATACTTGGAAACGGCGGAAAAAGAAAAGAAACAAGAACCCGATCTCTCCAAGACAAGCCATATTCGCGAAGTGAGCCAAAATTTGATTCATATGAATCAAAAGCTCACTGGAACTCGGTCTACGATGCACTACCTTGCGGATAGTGCCAATGTTTTGGTGAAGAACATCATGCCATTCGAGGACTACCTCACTGCACGGCTGCAAAAATGGAAGCAAAATCCTGAATCGGGCAACCTGAAAGTTGCTCTGCAGCAATTAGACAGTTCCAAAGAGAGTATACGTGACCATGATAAGTTGGTCATGGTCAGGAAGAACATGCTACAGTACAAGATAGATATCGAAAGCTTGCAGCAGCATATCGATATCAATGTTGGCATGGTAAATCATTCATGTCCTTTCCTTGGCACCGACCAGCCAACTAATACGTCGCAGGTGAGCAACTTAATTGCACAACGAGGTCGTTTCATCCAACAATCAATCGCGGCGAATACCGACAAAGACGGGAACAGAATGAAAGCCATGGCCATCTTGACTGCGGCGTTCCTACCAGCGACTTTCATGGCGGCAAGTACGAAGTATCCTGTCGCCAGATTACACAGCTGATTTCATTACAGGTATTTCTAACGACACCAATGTTCAATTGGCTCGACCCAACCAAGCCAGTAGTTGTCAAGCTGCCGTTTGGGATCTACTGGGGGTTCACTCTCTTGGGCTCAATACTTCTTGGCATCGGCCTCTACGTCATGCATGAGACGGCGAAGGCCGCGAAGCACAAGAAAGGAATAAATAACAACCAAGCAAGCCACAAGGACGGAAAGAGCACAAGCGGGGATGGGAATTCTCACGTCGGAAATAGCTCTTTAACCTCTTCCGTCTCCCCTGTCAAGCCCTCTCTTCAGGTTGAAGGTCTGGATCGTGACCTCGAAAGAAATGATGGTCCTAAAGTTGATTGAGAAGTTCAAAGGAGGAATGGACTGGCAGTTCAAAGGAGCTGGGTATAGCAGTGCGAGGCTCGGCGTTTTACTTGCACCTTGAAATCGAATCATGTGACTGCATTCCGAATCACTTGAAATGAACATACGATCCCACGCAGGCATTTCAACAATATACCGCGAGGAATTCGCTGCATGCCATTCCATCGGTGCCTAACTACCAAGCCGAAGTCGAGAGTAATAACACAAAATAGTAGATTTGCCCAATTTGGTTCACCGCAAAATTCTGGGTCGATCTGCTAGGCTGCAGCATTGCAATCAGGCTGCATTACTAGCTGACGTAGTCTTCTGACATGCACAATTCAAATAGAGCCACCATTGTCCAAAATAAATAGAGAGGCAAAGGTACCAAATTTCATTGCAGGAAAGACGTAACTGGAAATAAAATGGATTTTTTCACCGAACTAGAACATCTTGTTAGCTCTCAGGCCACAGAAGGTGCAGCAGCAGCAGCAGATGTCCTGGCCGAAATCGGATCCCCGTCCGCCTCAATCGCTATTCTGGACCACGGCTCCATTACATCCAGATGCATCTCAACGATTGGCGATAACACGGAGACGCTATTCCAAGCATGCAGTATTTCCAAAACCATCACGGGGATGGCGACGATGCGCTTAATCCAGGCCGGAAAACTGAAGGTGGACGATAAAATCGTGAAGCTCCTCCCCGAACACGTTATCAGTATTCTAGAAACGCCTCACACGAAAACTCTTTTGCGGGAGATTACAATTAAGCATATCATGACTCATACTTCTGGGCTCTCTGTCGGCGGATTTCCAGGCTATTCGAAAGATGCACCAGATGCGAAGACCGTACTCTCGGGAAAAGCTCCAGCGAATACTTTGCAAGTGAGAGTTCAGGTTTTTCCAGGGTACGCGTTTTCGTATTCTGGAGGTGGAATGACTGTCTTGCAAATCATTCTGGAGACTGTGACTGGAAAAGATTTTGCGGAACTGGTGAAAGAGCTTGTCCTTGATCCACTGGAGATGACGCGCTCGTTCTACATCCTCCCGGACGGGGAGACGAATGTAACGAGGGCCTATTTCACGGGATATACACCTTCTGATGTGAAATGGCATATTCTACCTGAGAAGGCGGCGGCGGGATTGTGGACTACGCCGAGTGATCTTTTGAAAGTTGTGAGAGCGATGCAGCAGTCGCTGAAAAATGGAGATGGGAAAGAGTTTTTGGAGAAAGAGATGGCGAGGCAGATGCTTGAAGAAGTGGAGAATAAGATGGCATTGACGTGGATCGCCCCGAGGGAGCCGGGAATTGCGTTTGGGCATGGCGGATCGAATTTTCCTGGATGGGAATGCTTCCTTATGGGGTACGCAGACTTAAAGTCACAACGTGGGAAAGAGGACCAAGTGTCGAAGGAGAATGCTTGGGATGGTTGTGGGATTTGCATCATGACCAACTCAGCAGCAGGCTTTACGGTATGGGCTAAGGTCTTCCACGCCATTTCGTATCTGAAGAAATGGTCTCCGATTCCGGATTTTGATGGTGGGACACCTTTTGGTACGGTACCATTTTGTGCGTATGGGGCTCAGGTGAATAAGAGATGGGTTGAATGGAAGGGTGCGTGGGCTGATCGTGGGAAGGAGTTGGTCCTTGAGGGTGATGAGGATGGGGAGCCTGTTTTGCGGTTTGGAGACGGGATTAGGGCGAGACTTGTGCCTGCTGCGATTCCGAGCATTGAGTATGCAGGGGACTGGAAGTCGATTGATTTGGTTCTAGAGGGCTTGGAGATGATGGTTAGGTTGGGTTGGAGAGCGGAGAAGAGAAGTGTCGAGATTTGGCAGGATGTAGTAGGACCAGATGGATTGGTGCACTTGACCAGAGAGGATACTTAAGGGCCGCCATGCCTATCTATTGTGGTCATAGACCCTCCGAAGCGGTTCGCTGCAAGCGGTGACGACGCGTTATATCTAATTCATAAGCCGGAAACTTTCCCGGTCGCAGAAAACATGAAAAAGCAGGAGCCCCTCTTTCCAAGTCAGTGGAAGTGACATCCAATGGCTCATCAGCACGAGGCATCCTCAATAAGATAGTCGCTTGAAAGTTCTTGAGGAATGAAAGATGTAAATCCCGTCTTGGAGTGGATGAAATTTGGTGATGAATTCTGAAAACCGCTGGAAGCATCTCCACAGCTGGGCGCTCGCTTCTTGGTGGCGTGAATTTTCGGCGACGTTTCTCCATCACACCTCCTCACACAATCTTCTACAACTCATCGGAAACTTTCATCATGAGCCTAGATATGCTCACGAGCAGCATGCCCGATTGGTCTTTCAGGTGTTATGATCACATTCTCCTCACCCATGTTCAACAGTCATTGTCTTGGCCATGATTTGCTCGCTTCCTTCTCCGCTTTCACGGAAGCGGTCGGTGTTTCTCATCCCATTCCGCTCCGTCTATTCTTGTTTCGCATCTTCATCATCCTGATAAGTTCCTATTTCCCCTCCCTCTTTATTATGCGAACGTATCCGCCCTGATTAGAAGAGAATACCCAAGGTATCATCAGTCTTCATGTATTGATAACAAATAGCCTGTCGGGAAGGAGGCCAAGGTGAGGCTGAGAAGCCTTGCCCGAAGCATCCATGGGGCAGGGGATACAATTTCCAGTACACGATGGCGTCGAGATGGTTCCTGGGACGGTGCATCTTGTTGACTGTAAGTGCTCAATCTGCGAGCTGGTTCAGGACTAACGACCTCGCAGTGCAAGGAACAACGACCCTCAAGCATCAACGCGGTACTAAATCCGACGTTCTTCTCATCCCACAACCTACTAGCGACCCCGAAGATCCACTCAACTGGCGAACTTTTAGGAAAGAATACCATTTCTGGTTATTGATAATATGGGGAACATTGGCTGCTGCCTCTGTGAACTGGAGCGGACCTGTTTGGGACCAACTGGCTGAGGACTTGAATACCACGATCGACGACTTGAATATCACGGCAGCGCTCTGTTTTGCGTTCCTAGGCATAGGATGCATAATCCTCCAACCCACAGCGATGAAGATCGGACGACGACCCGTCTATATAATAGGAACACTGTTGAACCTCATTGGATGCATACTAGGTGGTTTCCAAACGAATGTTCAAATGTACGATGTCGTCAATATATTGACGGGCTTCGGGGCGGCACCAGTGGATTCCCTGGTTCAAATATCGACTACGGATATATATTTCGCTCATGAAAGGGGTACAAGGCTCAGTTGTTTCGCATTCGCTCTGGGAACAGGATCATACATGGGTCCAGTCGCCGCAGGATACATCACCGAATCGCAGAGTTGGAACTGGTGCTTCTGGTATTTGGTCATCTTCTTTGGGATTATCCTGCTTCTGCAAATATTTACATTGGAGGAGAGTATTTTTCGACGACCATTACCTTCGTCTGTCAGCCTCGCGGATCCAGAACGAACTGCGACAAACAGCATAGAACTGAAACCTGACTTTGCCGAGACCACTACCAGCAAGCCAGCACCCGCTGTTTACTCCACTCCAACTACCTCCACGGAATATACGCCGCCGCTCACATACTGGCAAAGAATGGCTCCCATCCACATGAAGCACGCAAATCCCAAGCCTTGGTGGGTTCTCGCCATCTTCCCATTCCGCCTGGTTACCTTTCCCGCCGTCATTTGGACAGGCATCATGGGCGGTATCCAAATAATGTGGCTGTCTCTCCTTTCCGTAACTCAATCCGAGCTTTTCAGCGAACCGCCATACAACTTCGGCATCGCAGCAGTGGGCGATACCAATGTTGCTGCATTTGTTGGAGCAATATTTGGTATGCTTTGGGGTGGTCCTTTGAGTGATTGGTATGTCCAGCGTCGAGCCAGACAGAACAAAGGCGTCATGGAGCCCGAATCTAGGTTATGGCTGCTCATCGTACCCGCCATCCTGAACTCCGCAGGACTGCTGATGTATGGATTGGGAGCGTACAGAGGCCTGCCTTGGATAATATCAGCAGGCGTAGGGACCGCTTTGATTGGATTTGGTATTGGAAGCGGAGGCGCGATCTGCCTTACCTATGCTGTAGATTGCTACCCTGGCATAGCAGCTGAGAGCATGGTTCTGATACTATTTGTGAGAGATGTCCTAGGGTTTGCATTCACGTTTGCAATTCAGCCTTGGATCGATGGGATCGGTGGGCAAGCTACGACGGTCTGTATGGCTGTCATCTGCCTGGTGTCTGGCTTGTCATTCTTGATCATGACGAAGTGGGGAAAGAAGTTTCGGGCGAGGACTGCGAAGAGCTATTTGGTGATGATTGAACAGCGTGCTAGAAGCGGCGGCCAGTAAGTAGCTAGCCATGGTCATGATGGTAGGTAGGATACTTAATAGAACAATATTTTCTATGCGGAGCCTTCTACACCGGTGTCCTGGATCAGGATTGTTCGACGCAGTTGTTTCATGCCAAAATTCAATCCGGAATTCGTATCAGACGTCAAAGATTTCAAGATTCCTTCGTCTGACATGACAAGCCCGTGAGGTGCTGACCAGAAACAAGACCATCACTTACCTTGCAAGTTTTCAACACCTTTGATCTCATCTGAAATAGTGAATCTCTAAGCGACCGGGTTTGGAGATCAGCTCGAGTATTCCGAATTGTAGTCTGAGCTTGTTTGTAGGAGTGTTTTTTTGCCTTCCAGGTTCTCATCCTCACAGGGAGGCTGCATCCTCCCATTCGTGGCAGGAGTAATACAAACCACCCAGATTTTCATATCGACCAAATTATCTCAAAGATTACTCTTCTGCTTCCTCAGCACATCCGCCAGCATTTTAGAGAAATTTTCATTTCCCTAGATGGTCTTCAGACAGCATCTGTTTCTCTTTCTTTCAACGATTTCGCATTCTATGTCTTCAGCCTCCTATCCTTCCAACTCTTCCAAGCTTGAATTTTGCTCCACACATACTCTGCAACGCTTCTGACAGTCTCGTCCACGTTCTCTAAAGGGAGGAAGTGTCCACCCATCTTTCCCGGATTCTTATATGGGTCCAACTATCGAGTTCCAGCCCGCTGTTCGGGCTCATGTTGGTAAGCATAACTTTTACCTTGCCCATTCATCAGCTAAGCAAGCATCAGACTCAACATTGGGCGCCATCGAGGCAGTAATTCGCACTCTCCACAAAGAAGATGCACCGAAAATGCTTGCCAAGCGATGGACTTATCTCAAGTCAGTCATACTTCAGTTTTCGTTCTGAGATTTTGATTGCTGATAATATATTCTAGTGTATGGAAGCCACTCAAAGGCCCTCTCCGTGACTGGCCGCTCACGGTATGTGATGCCACAACAGTGGACTCGGACGACGATCTCGTTGCCAGTGACACTGTCTTTGCCAACGTCAACCGCGAAAACATGATGGTCTATTACGGCAAGAAGCAACAGCGGGCCTACATTAGCAACCAAATGCCAGACGAATTGCACTTGTTTAGACAAGTTGATTCCATCAACAGCGCCTTGTAAGATCCACCATGAAATTTCGAAGACTTGTAATTAATAGTTCTCTAGCTGTTCTACACACATCTTTCCGACTGCCCTTAGACGAAGGAGAGGTGCCTGATTGTCGTGAAAGTATCGAGGCTTGAGTACTTGTGTACTTCGATGAGTAGTTAATGACGTAAACGGGTTGGATGTCTTAGCTGTTATAACTATCTATGACATTGGGTGGTTTTCATTTGTCATAGTGCGGATCAATGAAGAAGATGAGGGGAGGAGGCATTGGGAGTGAAATCCCAGGGACTAGCTTGTGCAATATTCATTCTTTAGCTTGTGCTTGTATATATCAATGAAGATTGCCAGCCAATATTTTTGTACAAAACTTGAAACTTCGAAAGAGAAATTTTGATGAACTGCTTCTGTTGTATTTGGTTTAAGATATACTACCTATTAACCGTGTAGATCACATGACGTTTTTGTCTTCGAGCTTGCTGATGATATATCCTGCCTTGCTAAATTGCTGTCGAAACCTACACAGAAATTTGCCTCAGCTATGGGTACGAGCAGGCCAGGCTTGTTTTGCTATCATCCTGTATATGGATGGGGCATGAATAGAAAGAACTGTGTTCAATAGTGAAACATCAATTATGGTTTTGAAGTAGAAGTGGGATTGCCGTAGACCCTGAAAATCACCAACGTTCATATCCGACGATCCATCTACTATAGGCGCGGAATGGATTTCCTAATTCGAGTGCTCTATTAGTGATTTCATGGTAGATTTCGAGTTTGGCTCACCTACTGGTACTCGGTTCATTCTCCCCTCTCTCCCCTGCCCCTCTGGTTCCGCTGAGCAAAGAGAATCGGCTGATGATGTTGTGGTGGGGAGGACTGTGTGTTGTCTTATGGTTTACGATGCTAAAGCAGGGAAAGGCGCATATGTCTCTTGATGAGGCTGCCGTTATTTCTGGCCTGGCCCCTTCCCCGAGGTGTGTGTCATCTCGCCTGCGGAGCATTCTAGTTGAGAACCCGAATCCTGGCGGCACAGCGGCTGCGGACCTTCCTAACATAAACTAGCTCACATGCAGTACCCTCATGTAGGTAAGACCTACATCATGCTACATGTAGTGTAACTGTTGGTTGTTGGTTAACATCGAGGGTCTCGTGAGGGACTCAGGGTCTTTCCAGATCCGCACCCTTTTGACCATATCAGACTCACTTCTTTTCACCACCCTTCTCTGTAATTAGGGTTTCTAGTTGTAAGGTTAGTAACGTTATACATAATTCAGTTGACCGTAACCTTCGCATAATTCAGAACTTCGGCCGTAAACTTATATTTTCGGGATATTCCGACAGCGTAGAAATAAGCAAGATTTTGGCTATTCGAGAGGGGTTTTGGCTGGTTTTGGGCAAGAAAATATAAATATCCACTTTTAAAATTTGAAGGCCTTGAGTGACCTAGTAGAGCTCTAGCGCCGTTTATGTAAACCTATAACCTTAGTGTAATTATAATTCAGACGAGATTATGATAATTCAGTTACCCTATCCGCAATAAGATCATGTTGCTATAACATCCGAACTCCATTCTTTTGAACTCAATCGCACTACTGCGACCGCTTACCCTTGAAGAACCCGACGTTTGCAATGGCCTTGAATGTGTTCAATGTATCTAGCAAGCCACCGCTCTTCTTGCGCTTTCGATCCTCGAAGTGGTATATTGTGGCCGTCGTCAGTCTCGCTACGTTTTCAGACGTGTTTATCAATGCTAGCGTAGGTACTGTCTATTGTCCTCTCCATTCCTCGGCTGATACCTTTTTACATAGATTGTCCCCGTTGTACCTTTTGCCCTGACGGGCCGAGCAGGTGTCGCTCCGGGAGAAGTGCAGCATTGGACTGCAATCTTGCTCGTCATAAATGGGGCTGCTCTGGTAGTTGTCTCTCCGATCGCAGGATGGGCTGCTGACCACATGGGCTCACGACGCACGCCTCTGGTTGTGAGCTTTCTCGCCCTGCTGGGAGCAAGTATGATGTTGTGCTTTGGACGCAGTATCAGCGTCTATATTGCTGCTCGTCTGCTTCTGGGGATTTCTGGAGCCGTTGTTTGGACTGTCGGTTTGGCGCTGGTGGTTGATAGTGTCGCTAAGGCGGAAGTAGGGAAATACTTTGGCTATGTTTTCTTGAGCATCAATATGGCGGTCCTGGTTGCACCGCTTGTGGGCGGCGCTGTCTATGCCGCTGCTGGATACTACGCCGTTTTCTATATATCTTTCGGGCTCATTGCCATTGATATTGTACTGCGCGTTGTTCTTATCGAGAAGAAAGATGCCAGAAAATGGATTGCCGAAGACGAAATCGGCCAGGCTCAATTACCAATCGACACTGAAGTTATGTCTCCCGAAGTGAAGGCTTCGGCTCAGGAGCCTACCGAGAAATCATCCGCGGAGACGCCACAAATCGGGAGTTCTGAGAATGCTGAGAGTGTCTACGCCCCTATCTTCTCGCTCATGAAATCGCCCCGAGTGCTCACTGCTTTGTTTGGCTGTCTTGTGCAATCCACCCTGTTTTCAACCTTTGATACAGTTCTTCCCTTGCATGTCAACGCCCTCTTTGGCTGGGACTCTCTCGGCTCCGGCTTGATCTTTCTCGCGCTTCTCATACCGTCGTTCGCTTCGCCGGCTGTCGGCTGGGCCAACGACAAACTGGGTCCGAAGTGGATCGCCTGCATAGGGTTTCTACTGTGCTTTCCGGCACTCGTGCTGTTTCGTGAAGTCACACATTCAGGTATACGTCAGATTGTACTTCTATGTGTGCTCCTGGTCATCATTGGGTTTGGTGTTAATTTCATTGCTATCCCGCTTGCGGCAGAGATAAGTTATGCCATCGAAGCCCATGAAGAGAAGCGTCCTGGAAGGTACGGTGCCAAAGGAGCATACGCACAGGGCTACGCACTGTTGAACACGGGATTTGCTGCAGGAAGTTTAGTTGGCCCTCTTTGGTCAGGCTACATTGTTATCGAGTCAGGATGGGGCACTTTGGGCTGGAGTTTAGGGCTCTTGTGTGCCTTGTCTGCAATTCCTGTCATCATTTGGACAGGTGGGAAAATTAAAAAAGACTGATCTTTCGGTGGTTTAAATGAATTGTTGGCGAGCGAGGCCTGATATCAAAGTATCGTTGGGCTGGGTGTCTGCGCCGCATTGTGGATCAAGAGATGGTTTGGACTTTGATTTCTAACTCACATGAAATAACCTAGTCAATTTGAGAATGCTCTTAGTTATGTTCAATCAGTTCATCAAAGTGTTTCTCAACTCTGAAGGTGCACTCCACTTCGAGGTGCGAGTCATGTGATCAATCGCCGCAACTGGCGAGCATATCAGAGAACTTCTCGAGCCTGGTCGCACTTACAGCACTACACAATACAACAACCTGACCAAATACCCACACCTCGTGAAACAAAGGGGAGTTTTCACTCAAGTGAAAGATACGAGGGAGCTCCGTCTTCTCCTGTAGAGGCTCATTCACCGGCCTCCTGGATGTGGATGAGTTGAATGAAAAAAAGAACTTTCTTGATCTGAAATTCTAGTCCAGATACTAGAACGAACGACGGTGTCGGACGAAATGTCAAAGGGAGTACAGTAAAGACCAGAGACTCATCTGAAGACAACATTTGTCGTACAGACTAACGACCAGTAAGAAATTAAAATATCTCGAAAACGTCGGACCTGTTTCAGAGAGAATGTCACCATCTGACAGGGGCAACCTCGAACAGGGCAGAAGGCCGTGCCTGGGAAGTAACTACTCGGCACGACTTTCCAGTATGGCCTTTCACTGGAGAAATTCTCCGCGCTAAAAACAGCCCTGAAACGCCTCCCGCACCAGAACGTCATGGTGGACTGTGGGCCTCGCTTGAATGACATCCCCACCAAAAATGATTCGCTGATCGTCCCAAGCGAATGCTTAAATCAGCCAAACCATGGGCCCCGTACCATCCCCCCGGTTCAATCTAATGGACGAGGATTTTATCTTAAATCAACGAATTGCGGCCGCTTATTGGTCTATGGCCTCGTAATTATGGGATATCGAGGTAATCTGACCAATAACCTGACCTGAATATCACCCGAACACGGTATTTTGATCTGAGACCACACCCTTAATCATTAAAATTGAACCGGGGGTGGGGGATAGCACAGTTTGCTGCAAGCGTGGAACTTCAGACGAGAAGTGATATGTAGGATGAGGGAGTTATGGAATGGAAATGATACGACTGGTGGAGAGATACGAAGGCCGCCGGTTTTGAAATCCGGTGACATGATTGGAGGCGACATGTCCCCCGATTTCAAAACCGCAGCCTGCGTAATGAGGAATCAAGTATGATGGATGAAATGTTTGAGATAGCAGTTATGTCGTACGCCACATCGCGAGAGAGGGTAGGTTGGTACCTCGCCGTTGACGAGGTCGCGATGCTTGAAGTTGGATTCCAGGGCAGACATGAAGGAGTGAGATGCTTGAGATTACAGTAGTTCAGTAAATGAACTGCATTGAGTAAGTCTTCTGCTCTGTTCCTTGAAGTAATGAGGAGCTAGGATGGGAAATCGTGGGATGGAGCCCCGAGTCGATCGACAGCAACCGCACAGTCGTTTTTAGCACGGACTCAATTCAAACTGCATTTTCGTCTCATCAAAAAGCAATAAAAGAGTTTCAGACGGTCTGACCTTTTGGTAAACGATCCGAGCTTCTGGAATCAGACGCCGCAACGTCCTGCTCATTCGGGAAGTTTCCCCAGGTCATCAGATCTAGGCCCCGATACAGTTTCGTTGTGCCGCCCGCAAGGGATTTCTTATTGAGGCTCGAAGGGTGGAGCAGTGGCTCAAACATCACCAGCTTCATATTTCGCTATTCTCATATAATGTACTTCCCTCCCCTGCTCTCTTACTCTCTCTTTCCATCAATCTCGTCTTGACTTCTACGTTCTTTACCAGCTATTGTCGTTCATTTCTCTTTGAGTTTATACATTCTTTCTAAGACGTGCTGGGTCACTGTCGATTACATTCCTTTTCGGTTATATCTTGCTAGCAAGTCAAATATCGGCAAATATGCGTTTCGCCTCGCAAAGCGTGTTCGTCGTCGTTGCGTGGCTGGCGGCGGAATGCCATGGCAGATTTGTCCCCACTAGCGACAAGTTCTCACCCACGTCGCACGTGAATTCATCCACAGTTGGCAAGGGAACATCTTCTGCAGCTGTGCAAGGAACTTCTTCCTCTGTCGCTGTGAAAGGGACGTCTTCGTCATCAGCAGCAACCGCCTCCTCCACAGTCGCACTCGACCCCAATGCCGTCAACTGCTTCATAACCGTCCCCAACAATCCTCTATCCGCTACCGGCCTCTCGACTCCCTACCTTCTCCAACCTCCCTGCTCCATGGCCGTAGCCGGTCAGCAGGCCTTCGCCGAAGCAGCCATTCTGGACCCCGCCACAGGACAAATCAGCATTTACCACCCTCTCGTCTCGAACGCAGGAACTCCTCCAGCCGCCGCTCCAGTCGTCCCAACACTCCCCGCTGGAGCAGTAGTGGGTTTGTGGTTTGGATTCAATGGCGGCGTCCTTCAACTGCTGGATGAAAATGGACAGGATGCAAATAATTCGCCTTCGCTCAAAGCCATCGATTGCGTCAATGGTCTTCCTGGGGTACAAGGAGATGTGTTTGGTCAAGTCAGCTGGTGTAATGCTGAGACGTGGTTCACTGCCGCCAATAAAGCTATCTCATCTGGTCAGCTCGTCATCCCAGACCTGGGTGTCGATAAACTCGGTAATGCTTGCCCTACATCTAGATCCTTCGAAATCACGGACGCTTGTCCTTCGGATAATGTGCCCACTCAGTACATTCTGAATGGTGTAGCGACTGCCCAGGACAATGCGGCGAACGAAAAGGCTCTCCCAAACGGGGAGATTATCAACAATGCTTCTGATGAAGCACTGCTTACCAACATCATCGATCCACTCATCGGATGCACGCCATTCCTCGCTCCATCCTTGGACAACCCTGGAGCAATGGTCCCCGCACTCGTGCTTTCTGAACTCCAGGCTGCGGCCAAACAAGCGGCACCCATCGGACTGGTACCTCTGAACGATCCCGATACGCTCCTCACATCATCGGGGGCAGTTAGCGTAAGCAAGACGAACAACTACCGACTCGGTGTGAACCAACCAGTTGTCGCCAATGGAGCAGATTCGGGAGCTCTGGTCCCGTACTGTCAGGATATGGTCTCTGTTGCGCCTGCATTTCTCAAGGGCTTTGAAACGACCTTTGCTGGCCAAACGAGCCCCGACACTGCTGTTGGAAACAATCTGTTTACGTTCTTGTGTAACCGATACCTACAATCATTGACTCAACTCACTTGCCCTGCTTCCGCCATTCCAGTCCAGCCTGTTGTCTGTCAGACCGATAGCTCTGGAGCAGCAACTTCGTGTACTATCACACTTTCTGGCAACACAACTTCGACTGGAGGGAGCGCAAATGGAGGTACTACTTCCGAGGCTTCGGTTTCATCTACAACATCTATCAAGGGACACGGGTTCGGGGGAGGGAAGGGGGCGACTTCTGTCGCCGCACATACGCCGAGCGCAAGTGTAGCCACTACTGCAGAGGCTTCGGTTTCCATCTCGAAATCAGTCAAAGGAAATGGAGAGTCAACTGGAGGCAAATCAGTGACTTCAGTCTCTGCTGCTTCTGTGTCCTCCGCGGCTTCGATTTCAGCCTCCAGTTCTTCGACAGCAGGGAAAGGAAAGGCAGGTGGTGGCAAAGCAGTGTCATCCGTCGCATCCTCTGTTGTCCTTGCATCAACAACATCAAGCGCTGTACTTGCCTCCATCACCTCAAAAGCTGGATCAAAAGCCGTTAGCACGGCCGCAGGATCAGGACAAACCACTACCGTCGTCGTAGAAGTGGTCTCCTTCTTCATCTTCACTTTGTCCCTTGGTAGTCCCGCACCAGGTGTTATTGGTGGCTCTGGGTCCTTTCTCGTCCTCGAAGAAGAATTCATCGACCTGCCCTCCGCTGCTTCTGCTGCTTGCACACATCAATTCAATTCTTGCGCGGCTCTAGCTGGCTCAGCCTTTTCTGGAACGGATTGTTTGGATCAGAAAAATTCGTGTGAAGGAGTTGCCTCTACGGCTAGTCCAACTGCTTCAATACCTGGAACTGTTACTGCTACTGCTACGGTTCCGGCGTCTGCCTCAAGTTCAGTCATTGCAAGTATTTCAAGTGCCGACGTGGCGGACGCTTCCGCTGCGGCGAGTGCTGCTTGCTTGCCAGAAACGGTCACTGTGACGTCTGTGGTAGCGACTCCGACTGTTGGATTGAAGCATCTGAAGCGTCATGTGGAGGGAAGAGGTTCGGTTGATTTTTAGGGGATCTGAGAAAGGGAAGGGAGGAGACAAGGACATTGATGGAATGTAAGATAGAGTAGAAACATTTGATTTCATGTATATTGATCATGTTTACAGCAGCCCAAAGAATTTGAACATTACTCATGACTCTCACACCGTCAATGCTATTGTGATAGTCGAATATCTTCTCTTAAAGAGAAGGTGGGTGGCATTGAGCCGAACCAACCTTGTCCGGACTCGTCTGTTTCGAACCCCTATTCGAGTTACAACTTTGTGACCTTTTCAGGAAGAAGAATAAGTATGCTATACTTTTGTTATGCTGTGCAACTTGCCTCGCATCATGGAGCAAATCATGTAAGGTTCACACACCCCCCACCCAAAACAATGTTTATGAAAGTTTTCAGGGGCCTAGGCACGAGTGGCCAGGGCCACAGGGCTGGGTTCTTAGTTTTAGGCCTCCATTTAACGACCAATCCGCTGGAAACCTGCCCGATCGGCAAGCCAACTGCGCCGCACCAGCCTGCAGATCTTGTCATCATACCCTCCCCATCCAGAAGATTGCGCACGCAAAGCTCAAGTGTGCTGTGTTTTGGTGATAATCCTTTTGTAAATGTACGTACAGATTCTGGGGAGTGTTTCGTATATATCTTTATGCCTTCCCAGGCTTCTTGTTTTGAAAGGGACTTCTTGAACGGCTCAAAAGGTTGGGCTGGTTTTTGAACGACTCGACATATCTGTACGTGAACCAAGATGGCCAATGCTCCTCCTCCATATTCGGCAACCCAGAACGGCGCAGCTTCAGTCAACAATAATGGCTCCTCGAAACAACCTTCCGCGTCCTCTCTTGCTTCACATCCATCTACTATAAATCAATATGAACGTCCTCCAAGCACAACATACACCAAAGGACCATCAGACTCCTACCTTGCATCCAATCCATCAGTCAACTACATCCCTCAACAGCAAACATCCAACAGTACATACAATAAGGTACCATCAGCGACCTACCTTGCCAATCATCCATCCGCGAGTAACATCCCCTCACAAACATCACCCAACATGTCAAACGGAACCTCCAAATCACTCTTCCCGCAATCTTTCGGGTTCTATCACGCCTCCGGAACCCGTGCTAGCATGGAGATCGCTTTGTCCGCCAACTCACCATCAATCTTCCACATCTCAGTCCACGGCGGATTCTCGTCCCAACCTTCGGTGGCTTTGCATAGCGGTGCATCCGAATCCTCAGCTCCCATGGCAACGGCACAGTTCCATTCCTTTTCTAGCACCATGGGCGTTATGCTCTTCAATCAACCCCTCGAACTCGAGCGAGAAGGTACATTCAATATTGTTACCTTCTTCCACTATCCCATGCCCCAACCAAACGGACAGACCCAGCTAGAACGCTTTGAGTGGAAAACATCATCGGGCCCTGAAGTCCGGAGTTTGCAAGGCAGCAGTCATGGTAGGAAATGTGTTCGGGTGAGAACAGGGGAAGTGGTGGCTGCTTGGGCAAGACCAAGGTCTGGGAATCACAAGAAAGGGAAGATGAGCTTCCTGATGAGGGAAAAGGGTTTGGGGGATGAGAAGTTTGAAACAATGGTTGTTATCTCTATACTGAGTATTATGGAGAAAGCGAGGAGGAGCAAGAATAATAGAGGTGGGGTGGCAGCCGGAGGTGGTGCTACTGGTGGTATGGCTGTGGCGGGAGGCGGCGGATGCTAAAGATTAGAAGGATGATCGATACATCATAGATGACTGGTGGGGTTGGATTCCGGGTTATGTATTAATACCTTTGATGCCAGGATTTGAAACCAAACGACTACTTTACTCTCCATGTTGCTCTTGACCGGGAGAAAGCCTCCTGTGGGGACCTTGCTACGAAATCAAAGCCAATACTCTCCAACCCATTTCCAAACCGTTTTAAACCAACCCGCTCGAAACAGGGTGCGACGTGCAATAAAAATTCAAAGATGCTATAAAGCGTAAATTTATTAGCTAGATGCTCAATAAGGTAATTGTTGCCATCACGTGATCAAAAAGACATCCAATAGAAAAGGCCTTGAAAAGGATTTCGAAATTGATAAGGACTTTCAATGAAAGGAAAGGCTCGTGAAACAAGGCTCGGAGTAGTGCTGAAAGACGTGAAGGCTGAAGGAGGCGGGCTTCCTCCATAGGATCACGTGCCTTGTTCCAAGCGAGGCTGTACGGCCTCAACTCGGAATGTCGCAAAGCTCTTCATCACAGCCATGCCCGGCGACACAACACCACTCAAGCGAGCGCATAAGATAAGGCACAATGTCTCTCAACAACCTTCCTGTCGAAGTATTGCAGCAGATCCTCAGCGAAATATCTGATCTCCGAAGCCTCCAGAGCGCGATCCATTCTGTGCGAGCCTTGCGCGCCAGCTTTGACGGGAATCGAAGCTCGATCCTTCAAAAAGTCGTCAGGACAGAAATCGCATCTCTCTCTGACCTCAAGGGCTTTGAATCGGTGATCGTCCGTGCTGCTACTCTGCGTGATTTGTGGAAGAGCAACGATGGATTGGTCCCGAGGACCTTGTTTATGACGTATCTTAAGTGCCTACTGCTGGAGGATTTTCGAAAGAAACTAGAAGATATTATCACACATATCCGGGCTGAGGCTAAGGCCGGAAACATTCAGCACGTTGACTACTCTCCTCCTCCGAGACTAAGTCCGCCTGTCAGCTTCGTGAGCGCTGTTCATCCTAGTATCTACATTCCGAGAGATTCTTTCCCTGCTTTTAGCTCAGCCTACCAAAAGGCAGTCAGTGCCGGCACAGATTTCAACGCTGTATCTACAGTTATAGTACAACTCGCTTTTCACGAGGATAACGCTCTTCATGTCTGTCATATTTACACAAGCGATATATTTTGCTGCGATGCTTCTTTATTCGTCGATCGCATAGTTAAAGTGCTACCTGAAAGAATCCTTCTCCTTCATACTGTCCGCGACTTTTTCCGACAGCATATTGCGCGGCCGTCATCTCGTGTCCAGGAAGAACTCATCGGAAGACTTGTCCAACATTACCGGGAGGTAGGCTGTCGATCTGAAGAGTTGCAATTGTTGAAGGAAACTTGGGACCACTGGCACTCCCCATCGAGGGGCCTCGGCAGGTATTATAAGTTTCAACAAGATTGGGCACTGAAAATGGCGGAAGCCTATGAGGCTCTTGGTCAAGAGGATCAGGCCGTTGAGCTGGTTGAGCAGGTGTGGAAAGGTACGGCAAAGGACGGTGCTGCTATGACAGGGCCCGAATTCGAAAGACGCCCAATTCTTGTCTTTGGATCCGCGGTAGCGGATAGATACGCCTTTAGTGGACGTTTCGAGGAAGCCATTGCTCTAGGACGTGAATTGTGTGACCTGGAAAAGCAAAACAGGTCTGGAGGAGTGCCTGGCGACCCACAGTCTTTCTATTTTGTAGGTGCCAGGCAGCTAGCAGGTTATTTGGTTGGTGGCCGAAGATACGAAACCGCTTTGAGAGTTCTGAAGGACGTTCATTCTTGTCTTGCCCCGAGGCATAACATGTATATCGTCTGGTCGCTTGAAGTGGCGGACACTCTGCAGATTTTGGGGCGTAAGAGGGAAGCAGAGATATTCGAGGAACAGGTGTCGCAGGGCTGGCTATCTTTGAGTAATGGGCCTCATCTCGGGTCGTGGAAGGACATGGCAGGCAAGGGGAAATCACTTTCTGCCGACCTCTACGGATTGAGTGATTCCCCAATACGGCGGATGTTCAAATTCTCGCCCAAGCATGGTCGTTCACAACCAATGAAAACTGAGAACTCCAATTGAGGTCGTGTTCACATGCCTCTGCTAGGTTCTCTGAACCTTTCCCGCCACCGGATCATTAGCTAGGTCTTCACTTAGACTATCGAATAGATAAGCAGTGGACTGGCTTTTGCTAAGAGATGGCCACGAAGCAGTTGGACGTGTCATCGAAATCTGAGTATCAATCCGAAAGTGTCCCGTTCCTGTCCGCAGTTCGGAGACCCGGGAATAGATCTCACCTCATTTGACTTAAATCGCGTACAACATGGGTAGTATAGACAGATAAAGTCCGTTTATCGTCACCAGTTAGTCATCTCTATCAATTAAGGGATGCTCGGCTAGCTTGAGATTTCGTAATCTATGAACTGCTTCGAGGATTCTGGGTAACCTAGCACGACTTTGATATTGTGTTTGAACACCATAGAACACCGGTACCCACAAATGCCAGAGAATAGAGTCACACCCATCGGCTTGTCCCTCATACTCGCGCTCCTGCGCATGTTGGTGTTTGGTCTGAAATCTGGATGTCCTGGAACAAGACCTGTTCTCTTGTATTCTTTCTTCCTCCGGGAAGGATGGTCCTGCACAACGCCAACCACTGAGTTCTTGTGGGAAAATGATGCAAGCAAGCCCAGTGTAGGGTGAACTAGAGTATTCTAAGCAAAGACATCGAATCGCCTCTCCTTTACCCAATTGTCCAATTTCTCCCAATTGACACATTGGTGTTCGACTTCGAAATTTAAAGGCTCTGCCCTTGCAAACCCAGGCGAAGGTCAGGAGAGACACATCGCCTTTGCGCATGATATTTGACGGAGGCTGTCGACGTAGTGATCTGGACGGAGTCGTTCAGAAGATTTGAGCAATGCAGTTGGAGTGGTTGGAGACATACCGATGTGGATTGCTTTGGTATTCGGGTACTTGATCTTATCATAGTCACTACATATGACTTGTCTAAGGTATTTCTATCTGCCCTGAATCTACAAAGTGCTCGGACAACTTGTTGTGGTGGTCTCCCTCAGTTGGAATCACCAAGTGTCCCTTCCTTCCAAACTTCTCTTATTCTCCTATCACGAGCATTTACGAATATCTATGGCATATTTCTTACGAAAAGTATTCAATAACAATTCCGATGCCAAAAGACCCGACGTGCAACACCGCCGCTCTAACCATCGACATTTCTTTCACCCTTCCCATATGCCAAAGCATAACACGCACAGTGCATCAAACAGCAGCAATGCATTTCCAATATCTTGCTCTCATTGTCATGTATATGCTCACCCTGGAAGTCGCGTCGTACAAAGCCAAATCATGCAGCAACAGGTTCTCATAATGCTGGCTGCCATTCCCGGTTACATTACACTCGTTCGGGTCTTCATGTTCCTCATGCCATTGCTGGCTAGGATTCTAGAACCGTGCTGACGCATCACTTCCCTCCCACCTGCCTTACAATAAACCAACACTGTATGGCAGCAATCAGCACCACACAACCGGCTTTCCACCACACCAACGCACTGAAGTGATGTTTCCCCCCAAAAATTCTGCAACAAGCCCGCGATGGGAGGATCAGCTGCCTGGAATGCAGCGCCACTACTGGCTACCGCCCCGTTGATTTTCTGAGCATGAAGTTGTGGGGCGCAGCGCTCTTTACGAAAATCAGTACATGGGGCAGGCGAAGACGGCGAATATCAAGCGGATTGCGAGCCATGTGTAGAGACCTACTTCTCGCCACATCCCAGACGGGATGAAGACAATGTAGGGGAGGATGAAGTACGCGATTGGATGAAGGGTAGTTACGAATGGAAAGCGGCGGGTTATGCTGAACACTTGGATACAAGACGGAAAGAGGAGTTGGACAGCAAGGTTAATAAGACCGGCGATACCTATGATCTTCCCAGATTCCGACAATGGCGACCTAGCCCGCCTACGCCCCCGAAACAACATTGCAGCACGGTAGTATAGCGAGGTGTTTGTAGGAAAATAGGGAAGAGTTGAATATATATCATCCCGTGCGCGGTGAGCAGACCATTTGCCAGGATCAGATTCCAAATCTTCCAGTCAAGGCCGAACAAGCATTTTGTTGTGGATTGAGGAGTGGCAATGGTCCCAAGGATATTTCAATCTCTTAATGTTCCTGAGGGATGGAATCATCATCAAGAAGGCGCGTCACAGGCTCATTTCTGTAGCTCTTTCGTCTCTTACCCCGCTTCGCGACGAAGTTTAGATTACTTTCTTCCAGAAGAGTCACAGCAATGGCGATGGTAGCGAGCAGCATGACTGCGCAGATCAGACTTGGAAGGAGATAGGGGAATCGGATGAATAGCTTTGTCTTGCCGAATGATTCAGGTAAACGAGTCCACGGGTTGGCGAATTAGCCACCAGTAGTTGGTCCGATGACGCAACCGATAGTGAAGAAGAATGGCATGATGGCGTACGCTTTGGCTGTGATTTTTACCGTCAGCGTCATTTAAGAGAGGCTTCTTGGACATGAGAGATTGCTTACGCTCATGATTTGGATTCGTGACTAATTCCCCCACCACTGTTTGAACCACCCTACATTGCCATTAAGTCCTCCTCCAACCGCTCGTCCCAGTAGGGCCATCCAAATATTCGTCAAGAATCCCGTGGAGATCAACGATACCAAGGTTCCAGCGCAACCCAATGGCTTTATGTCGATCCTGTCTGGGAGAGAACCTCACCAGAACGCAGTGAGCGTCTCTGCGAGCAAGAAAGTCGCAACGAATATTCCACCATAGAAGGCCGCATTTTCATTGACAGTTTTACCCCATATGTTTCATCATGTCATAAGCATATGGGAAGACCGATGTCAGAGCGACAGGCTCTGCGATTCGGCATAATGCTGCCATGGTATTGTCAGCATAGGATTCAGAACGAGTACGATGACTTACCGAGAAAGGAAATAAGTGCTGCGGGGAATCTATCGCCGTTATCAATGGTCCTCTGGTCCCTCAAGCTCATTTCAAGACAACGCTGTGAGCATTTTGAGACTTTAACGTGAAGTACACTTTGTGAACCCCTGAGGGAGAAATTCTGGTTTCGCGAGTCAATGTTGAGAGAGCAAATAAGGTTGATGGATGGAACGAAGGGCTAAATATTCTTAGTATGGAGATTGTGTTACGCGCTTGTCTATGGACAGTGAACTCATTCCGAAACCATGTACGATCTTGGTTGAGGGCGTGTTGAGACTCGACCTAGAAGTTAACAAGTGACTTCGCGTCCCGCTTCCATTCTCTCGGGTCCTCTAAGGCATACCGGCATGAGAATTCAAATCGATGATTCCAATTCGATTCCTACGTGCTTGAAGGAAGGAATATTGCCACCGGTGCGACTGTGAGATCGCCGAGCCAGAGAATTATGTGCTAACGTTGAATTTATATTTAGATTCGAGAAATGTGAAAAATAAGAGCGAGCTCCATTCCAATGGAGCGGCCTCCCTAAGCTTCCATTTGGGATCAATGTCAGACAACTATGCAGTGTACTGCAAGATCTCGTGTTCTCGCATGACGCCTAGCCTCATTCAACTTGTGTGCTACGAATCTGATGGCTCCCCCTCTCAGATTTTGCAGTCTGTATGACCAAGTCAGATCTGGACCCAAGTGGGCGACTTGAAGTTCCACTTTTCATCGCATTTTCCCTGCACTAGAAGCTTAGCGCATCACATTCCGAATCGTCCTGAATCCCAGTCGTAGTAGATCCACTCGATAGCCATATGATCCACTTGTCTCCGAGTTTCATCAAAATCTAAAGAACTTGCCCAGTCGAACTACCATAATACTTCCACGGAACTCCATCAGGCGCCTCAAACTTCCAGTCCACTGTGATAACCTTCAACTCCGCGTTCGCACCAACACCACGCAGGCACCTTGCTATTCCTCTCCGGTACTTGCGCTCTTCAATGAACTCAGTCTCTATAAGTCTGAGTCTTGCCTCCTCAGGAATATATTCCGTCTCAACTCCTTCCTCCTCGGTCTCCATAAACCAGGTTGCTACCGCTGCTTGCGCCAACGAAGAATACGAGCCTTCTCTCCACGGCTTTGATTTCAACAGCCCGATGGCTTCACGGCGGAGCTTGCGATCTCGGCATTTGTCGGCTACCAGTTGCAAGGGGTAGATAAGTCCTGTAGGTCAAAATCACGGAGTCAGTATTGCCTAATAGAGTAGAATTTGGAGTTGTGGCAATGTCTCATGAGTCCTCTACTCTCCAGGGGTGTCTAGAAAGTTAAGACTTGCGAGACATCCTAAGTAGGACATATCTCTCCGAGAATTAGACATACCTGACGTTAAACTGTATGAGCCTTCATTGATGATCTTAGAGGAGCGCGGATGCGATAAGTAAGATTTGGCCAGTGCAACGACCCCCCTGAATTCCGGCAGAAGAGAATCGTATACGAGCTCAGTTGAAGAGAGAGATCCAGCTAAATTGATCGCGGCAGCAAGTGACCGAAGTTTCAAAATGCATGCGCCGAGGAAGTTGTTATCTGTTGTTGGGATGGAAGTGAGCAGAGGCTTAAATGCCGCTGACCACTGACGATTTTGTGAGGCGTGAATCTCTTGCTCGAATCGCATCGAGGATGCAACATCTCCTGGCCGCTCTAGGTTGTTTTCTCGTCCCGTATCTTCGTTTGGTGGTAATAGTGGGTCAGCATCGCTTCCAATGTTGAAGTTTGGTGTCGTCTCCAATCCGTAAAAAGGCGAACGTGATATTCTGCTGTCAAGTCGGGTGCTATGAATGAAGTTGAGAGTCCGCTGACAGATGGGCTCCAGAAAAGACCTGGCCTCCAATACCGTAGTGAAACTCTGCGGCATGGACATAACATCATAGCTACCTTCATGTCTGCGATTCCCAGAATGAATTTTAGGTCTAGTGTTCAAGAATAGCGATGCTTCAACATCTAGATTACGAAAGTGTTGAACGATTTCGCCGTCGATGCCGTCCAGTCTCGTTGTTGGGCATGGCAGTGCATTTTGGCGGTCGGTTCTGCTTTCCATCCATTCATCTAGTAGGTCCATGCCACTTCTGATATGTTTGACGGCTGTGAAAAGTCGCCACTGAAGACGTTCAATGCATATGATCACCAGGCACACTATCAAAGCCAGCCTCTTGTCGTATACTCTCTTCGATAATGCCATTCGGGAGCCTCGGAGGAATTTACCATAGTGGAAGAGAAGACATTCGTCTTTTATCCATTCAGTGTCGAATTCTGGAGACAGATGGTCCTTGTCATCTCGGGTGTTCCTCGCAATGCCTATTTTCATGCTTCGACTCAATGCTCCCATCACAATAAGCCCATACCGCATGAATGCATGGTCATCGCTGGCTTGAAGAAGTAGCCTATTCCAGATTGACGTCTCAAAAGTCCCAGAAAGTTCATGGGCAGTCTTTTGGCAATAATACATAAAGAGGAAACGCTGCCCTGCGTTTTCAAACGAGCCCTTTGAGATGTCTTTGGGGACTGGAGAAACAAAGCTGCCGGTTGAGAAGTTTGGGAGCAAAAGTCGTCTGCCCAAGTTTCCAGGTTGCGAGGAGCGAGGTCTTGTCTCTCCGTACCCGTCGCACTTCCCCCCGAACTTGATGCAACGAGCGCATTCAGGCTTCGTTTCATCGCACTTCACTCTACGAGTCCTACATGCATGCTAGTTAGGAATAAAGATCGAACAACGTAAATTGATAGACTTAAGGAGAGTGAAACCAACTTGCAGGTGATACAGCCAGTTCTAGTTTTTGGTAAGCAGGCGCGCAATCTCTTCTTTTCCTTGACAACAGCCATAGGGGAAGGCTCTAGACAATGCATTTTTAGGGCGCGAGATTTCGCACGACCGGATGCCTCTCTTGATTTCGAAGTAGAAAATCGGTCAGCGAATTCTGTGTTTGATAGAGCATTCTTTGGCTTTGCGGGGAAGAGGTGGCGTTAATGTTTAAATAGAATCTGACGTGAGATCTGCACCGGGTTTGGTACGCGCAACGAACTGATTGGCCATTTTTACGAAGAAGATTTCGCACGTTCCTTTTATTTCCAATCTCCTGCCCCTAGAGTCTTTCTCTCGAAATTTAGAGCGCATTTGAACGCGCACAAGATCACGGTCACTGATTCGCATGGAAAGAGAGCTCCCATTGTAATGCAAAGGATCCAAGAAAGGTCGGATTTAGTTGGTCTGGTCATATATATCAAGTTATCTCGTGTCCAGGTATAAATCCCGTCCTCAAACTCGGATCAAGTCCTAGATTTCCATCCGGGCCCATTTTCGCCGTATGCGTATCTAAATTACAAATCCTCTATTTACTCATCAGCATCACATCCTCACTCCACTTAGGGGCGTGGGAAAACCTGAAAACTCTCTCGTCCAACATAAAAGATCACATACCTTTCTCCTAGCAACAAAATCCCTATACAGCTCCAACCACACCTCTCTCGTCGCACAATCCTTCTCCCCCTTCTCATTTCTTGTACACTCCGGCTCTTGTTCTGCAGCAAATTCTGCCGGCGCAGAAATCCAGGGTTTCGGCATAGGCCAATCACTAAAATGCACGTATTTCGCCTCCCTTCTCACCCCCCTCGCATCCCATCCCTCATAGCCACTTCCCAAATATGCCTCATGGCCCATTGTCTCATTATTCCTAAATTCTCCCGTAACCAGAAAGTACGGTCTATGCGGCAATACCATCGCGCTCTTGTTATACAACTGATTTAGAATCTCCATGTCGAAATCTCGCTCGCCAGCATGGGAGATGGCGGTTTCTATTCGTGCGAATTCATGGTGAGAGGGTTGGAGAAGGAGGACGGAGGAGGTGAGTTGGTTGGGGTTTGGTTCAGGGAGCCAGTAGGCGCGGGGCATGGCGACCGGTGTGCGGGGGAGAGTGAAAAGCTCGTCCATGTGCTGGAGGAGGGTGGCGTCTGAGTCGAGGGAGAGGATGCGAGTGTATTGTGTTTGGTTGAAGGCTAGGAGCTTGGTGAAGGATTGGGACCATGTTGCTATCATCCCAAAATTAGCCTTTACGCCTACCAAATCCGGTCTCGAAGCAGAGGACGTCGAGAAGGGTAGATGGAGAGGATACGCACAATCACCACCCCTCGTCTGAATATCCATCAATTTCAACCGCACGTTATATTCATCCCTCGCCTTCAGCATCAAATCCAGTATCCAGCTATTAGTCGCCCCAAATTGGGCCGGCACCAGCATCAACCGATCCGCTTTACTCTCAAGTCTATGCAGCGTCTCAAATAGCATCACCGAATTACACAGATAATCTGAGTTCGTGACATACTGAATGTATGCATATTGCGTCCAATCAGTATTGTCTTGGCATATCGGGTTTGGTTTGAGGAATTGGAAATATATGAGCAGGATTGTAACGATGAGGATTTCGCTGGCGAATCGAACCCTTTGGTGGCGGCGCATGAACGTGGATTTACGGTTCGCAAGACCAAATGGACATTAAAGGGAAACGTATATATACAATTGACGGAGGAAATGAGAAAAGCAATGAATGAAGTTAAAATGGAGAAAGGGAAAATTGAAATGACCGGATGAGCCGGGTTGACGCGTTTTGGCGTTTCTGTTCCTGCGTTCACCCAAAACAGAACTCAGGATCTATTCAGCGATCTTACCCTATTGGGAAACCCGCTGTGGCGCTAAGTCCAATGGCGTTGCCTCTGATCACTCAGGGGTAGCTTAACGAGCCCCTTTTTCTTGATGCAGGTCCTTTGAGAAAGGTTGGGCTTGACGACTTCGACTTATGGGCGCTGTGCATAAAGCCATTAATTGATTCAGCATAAGTGTCCTATTTCTGGGACTGCGCCCATTTGAGCGATTGAGTATCTTGTCCCGTTCTACTAGCTGTCTGTACGCAAATCCTTCCGGTCTTGACTGTCAACGAAATAAGTCTAGCTCATTACCCCTCGGACAATTTGAGGGTTTGCTGATAATGATAATGCGCCCTCTCTTGGTCTATGTTATACATTCTGTATAGACAATGGAGACACCCACTCGCTACATTCGGGGCGCGAGGTACTAAGTACCTCTACAATTCACATATTCTTCAATCGCTTACCAGTACCTCTCTCATCATAACCTGGAAGAAAGTAAGATTCCAACAGCCGCCAAATCCAGCTCCAGTCGCATCGTCCTCTACTGCAAAATCTCTTCTCAACATTAGCCTCTCGAATCAAATGCTTACCTCGCTCCAACCACTCTTCAAAACCCTCGATACTCTGCACAATAAAAAGCCATTAAACGCGGGCATAGCATCCGGGTAACTAGACATCTCGCCCTCCAACCCAGACATATAATCACAGGGGCCAATTCTTATCTTCAGCGCAAAGTAGTAGAAGTAAAGCATCTTGCTAAGATGTTCCACACGCCCAACAAATTTGTCCCGAAATGGGTCGTCGTGGTTAGAGCCATCGCCGAGCAGCTTCCACCAAGACATGCGCCAGCGGAGAACAACAGAATCTTGCCGAGTTTTTTCCACGCAGCTATTCCGCCCCTCGTATGTGCTGTTTGATCAGGTTTTGTTGATTTCGGTCTGGAGGGCTTGGTGGCCGTCGATCTCTAGTTTGCGACAGACGACCCGGGAGATTTGAGCTGCAATCACGATTTCGTTTCTGTCCTCTTCATCTTCGAGATTCAAGGGACGCCCCGGGACACCCTTCAGACAGTGAAACGAGGTCGTAGCTTGCCCGGCTGGGCATGTTGTTCCATTGGGAGAGCAAAGGCTGTGACCAGTCAGTATGTTTAGTCAATATCGCTGGATGCAAGAGGGGACTTTTACTGTCTTGTTCTTTGTCAGGTCATATTCCCTGACGCAACTATACCACGGATCCCTTTTGACCAATTCATCGTCGATAAAGGTCCTCAAGTTACCCTTACTTGAAGATTTCGACTTCTTTCGGATGTTGTCAAGGAAGTCGCAACATTTTTCAAGATCTAGGACGTACAGCGACCCAGAAGCCTGACGAGCTCTTATGTTGAGCCATTGTCGTCGATGTTCCGAAAGACCCAGTAGCTGATCTATATCGAAAGCTTCGGGCAGGAACATCTTTATGCGCCGGTTCTCATCAAGAGTGAAATGATTAATGGCCCGTTGCGCTGCCAATGTTCAGTTAGCTTACGCCCAGAAGAAACTTAGAACAACAGTAGGAGCTGACAAACGTAATTGCATGTGCCCGATTTGACAATCTCCATAAATCCTGCTTTCATGCAGTGAGCAAGATTTTTAGACTGTTCTAGGCGGTTGCATGTGCCGCATAAGTTACGGCCATCACACTAACATGAGAATTAGTGAAATATGCTGGTAGATTTGAATATCTTGATAACCTACAGCAACGCGAGGAAAGCGGCATCTCATGCAGGTATTGCCTTGCTTTCGTCTTTCAGCATTGCGTCTTTTTGGTGTTCTGTTACTCGGTATTTTCTGATTCTCTTGCGGCGTTCTTTGGGGCTGTTTATTGATTCTCGAGCCATCTTCAATGACGAAACAATTACAAGACCCTTCGTTGTTCCATTTGCTTCGCACTGGGGCTAGGCGTAGCGGCTACAGCCATGAAATTCGCTTCTGACTGTGCACTGAAATCGTGACCCATGTCCACTGCAGAGCCTCCTGAATTGGAATCGAGACTAGTGGGAGAGGAAAGAGGCATGGCCATTTCACTTTGTTCGCTGTGCATGTTTGCCACTTAAAAGATGAAATGGCAGAAGAATTTATCGATGTTCGGGGCTAAATTGGTGTATGATGGGATACCGGGGGGTACGTTGGGACATCGTTCTGGAAGTGTATCAAGTATAGGTTCCTGAGCTGACGCATAGAGAGATGCGAGCAACTGAGATTTCACTTATTGTCCGCTCCGCAGACGATTATGGAAGTCGTTCTCGTTCCAATCAATAGGAAGAGTTTGTAGCCACTGGGAAGCACCATGGATTGCAGCGATCTCTGGAGGGCTCTCGTAGGAAAGCGACCCAACGAGAGAGTTTCTATCAAGGCTCGGGACTCGGTCTAAGGGGTTGCTTTCTGATTCCGTGAACGGTGCAGTGTAAGAATCCCATGCTTCCTGAAGCTCCTGCTCAGTTCATTCTAGCCAATGATACTAGAATGAGTGAGAGATCTCGCCCAGCTTTGTGTTGATGAAATGCGCCTTATGTTTTGTAGACCTAGTGCTCTCGGGTATCGCCTCTATTGAAGTGACAGAACTTGCCTCAAATTCCCAAATATATTGGCTTTGGAGATGAATCTGAGAATTCGATTGACTGTAGAAGCCCGACCTGATGGCGACAGGCTGATAAGCCATGCCAGGAGTCTGAATGAAGCGTCGTGATTTGGATTAGCGCCTGATAGTCGGTTGAGAGCGAACTATCTCCATTCAGGTCACTTCATATCAGCATTATACCATGTACCTACTTCGCTGTCTTGTCATTGGACGCAGAGTAGCTTGTTCTAACTGAAGTCGGAAAGTGATGGTAAGGCAGAGACTCCAGAGTTCAAGTGACTGCCACAAATAAAGGACGTTGAGCGACGGATTTCTAGAGCTGCAAAGGGTACGGATGGATGGGCTAAGGTTGAAGAATTCATCAGGTACGCGACATAGCAAAGGCGAGCGATGATATACTAACGAGTTTCTTGTCGTATTACGCCACTGAAGGCAACATTCAAAGCAATGGATACGTTGAGTGAAGTGTTTTGACTGGTTCGAAAGCAACACAGCTTTGCACCGAGTTAGCAGCACATTACATGACTCGTGGATACATGGGAAAAGGGCATTCAACTCATTTACTAGGCCACGATAGCAGAGAAACTGCGTTGTGCTCAATCCTTGAATGAATACAGATTTTAATACCTATCTTATAGTCCACTTACACTGCACGCTAGAGGAAAAGTTCAATACTTCCCCGTCTTAACAGTCAAGCTTAACCTATCCAACACATACCTCCCGGCCGTAATAGGCGGAAACTTACTCGGATTCTCCTCACTAACACAACTCGGCAGCGTCTCCACCGTCTCATCATAATTGATCGAAAAGAACAATGGCACCGAGTACCTCTCCTTATCCGTCCTATTCACCACTCTATGCACCGTACTCTTATAAATGCCATTCGTCCATCGCATCAAGAAATCCGCTACATTGACCACAATGCCGCCTTCTACTGGTGAGGCGGAGATCCAGTGTCCGTCTGGGGAAAGGATCTCGAGACCGGGATTGTTGTCTTGGAGCAGGAGTGTGAAGCATTCGTAGTCTGTGTGTGCGCCGAGTCCGATCTCTTCGTCTTCGTTGACGGCAGAGAGTGGCTTGAGGTTGGTGGATGGTGGGTAGCGGATTAGGCGCGCGATGCCCCCGGGGTGGGTTGTGAGTGATTCGAAGTAGTCTTCTGGGAGGGCGAGGGAGAGGGCGAAGAGACGGAAGAGATGTCTGCAGAGCTGCAAGATCTGTTACAATGGTCAGAACTTTGCGGTCCATAGGGCCGTTCAATAAGAAATACCTTCCCGTAGTACTCAGCAATCCCCTCGTAAAAGCCGGGCAGCAGCTTCTCATCCGGCCACAGATTCTTTCCCCCATCCTTACTCCCATCTAGCTCCACATACTTCCCATCACCGCCCGTAGGATCCAGTCCAGCTTCATACCCCCAATTGAACGCCTCCTTAGTTTCCTTACTCGTAAAGTTATTCACACTCGAATATTGCGCCGGCTCATAACCCCTAAAGTATTTCGAATTCTTCATATGTATCGCCTCCCTAGCTTCTTGTGGTAGTTCGTGAAAGAATCGCTCTGCCAATTTGAGAGTTTGAGCACAGGTGGTCTCAAAGCCGTAGCCTGTAATGTAGAAGAATCCAACAGTCATGCACGCTTCATTTATTTGGCGAGCGACGGCTTGGCGGGCGGGAAGGGACGAGGAGAAGGAGGGCGAGAGGTCGATTATTGGAATGGATCGGAAGGAGGTCGTGGTTGTGGAAGTCGTGAGGCGCGATTGGAGGTAGTTTTGGGCTTCGAGAGCCGCGGCGAGAGTGTCGCTTTGAGGAGACGCGACGTCTGCCATCTTGGATTGTAGGAGAAGAGAAACTTACAATGAAATAGAGACAGGGAGAGGGAGAGGGAAAGGAAGGGTACAAAGGGAAACACAGACCTCGGTGGTCGCCGATGGCATTCTTATAGCGGACCTCGTCCCAACACGCCAATTGGCGTCAAGAGTGGGGGACGGGGCAGAATGGGAAGGAGCAGCCATCGCATACCAGAACCATCATCTATGGTAAGAGGGATTCATTGAAGTCCAGTTGAATGAAGTCGGAATTAAATGAATTTGGATTTGCAAATGTCTCGAACAATGTCTCGATGTTGAGCGGGAAGGCCGTCGAAGAAAATTTACCCCGCAAAATGGCAGGGGTTTGCTCTGATGCTGATCGTGAGCGCTGAACGTGCTGGATTTCTCCACCAGCTCTCGAGCACATCTTCTTTTCCTCCCGTCCCTCAAACTTATTAGGCAAAAGTTCCGAAAACGCCATTCTCGCTCAGTCTAACGCGTTTCTTTGGTCACATATTCTCCTCCTCCCTTTCGCATTGCTTTTGGAAGCATCTGGACTTGCATCATCTCAATTCTGTCGGGTTCAGTTGACCCAAAATCGACAGGTAAACCCATCGCTGGCAAGGCGCCTTGCTCTTTACCTCAAATTCCAGTGTTATTCAAAACCGGATGCTCATCTCGAGCCGGAGAAAGGAAATCCGACCGAGTACTTTAGATGGATTGGTCCGTCTCGCAGGTCACTGGGCTCCGCCTCTACAGTCAACTGCTTTCATATGTGTGTCTGAGGCACAGAATGACCTTGTGCCAAAGTTACTGGTCACCTCGATGCTCAGCCTAGTCTTCAATATTGCTTCACCGCAGACGGTTACTCCAGGATTGCGGTCCGGGTACCGAATGAGGGGTTTATCCGGCTAAAAAGCAGGAACACGAGCAATTACAAAGCATTCAGGGGCGAAGTACTTCAAAGTCTCTTGCTACTGGTTTGCAAGTACATGTGCCAGGCTTTCTCTCTCTGCCTCCTTGCTGTGTTCCTAGCCCGTCTAACATTTATGTCTGTTAAGTCTGCCTTACCTGCCTTTCGTTCGCTGAGCACGCTGTCTTTCCGAGTGGAAAATTATGTGCCATAACAACATAATATCTGCCATGCTGTAAATCGCTCACTTGGACGCGTGGCATAGCCTTCAATACGTGTTATTGTTCTTTCCATCCCTGACTCCCAAAAGACACGAGAAGACAGATTGTGGGTACCCCGCCTCCACGGGGTAAGGACTCCACACGGGTCAGCTTTCACTTGCCATTATTGATGAATGGTCGGAGAGGCTTTTATAATCAAGAATATTCCGCAATCCTCTTGGCAACTCAGAACGTTGTGAGCGACTCCATAAAATAGGAACATGCGTTTCTCAAAGGTCTTTGTGGTCTTTGCTTCTCTTGTCATCCGTCAAGCTACTTCATTGCCATCCCAGAATAACCACGCAGCTCATGAGAAGCGCCAGATCACTTCTTCGCAATGGCTACGGCGCAACCAAGTCTTGTCTCAACAGATTCTGTCCGTCCGCATTGGTCTTGCACAGAACAACCTGGACAAGGGGCATGAGGTTCTCATGGATATGTCTGCAATTTTCACATCATCCATTTCATATCAGCGGTTCTAATATAGAAATCAGTTCGGATCCAACTTCGCCCAATTATGGAAAGCATTTGACAGCCGATGAAGTGACTGAAATGTTCGCTCCATCAGTGGAAAGCGTTGACACTGTCACTGAATGGTTAAGAAATTCGGGACTCGGCAATTCTCGCATCACCCACTCCAAAAACAAAGGTTGGCTTGCTTTTGATGCCCAGGCTGCTGAAGTGGAGCAACTTTTGCATACCAAGTACCATTACTTTGAACATTTGGCATCCGCCCATAATGCCATAGCCTGTGACGAGTGCGTACTTTCCCAATTGATTAGCCAGCTGGCTTGTGCTCATGAATTCAGGTATCATCTTCCACGACACATCCAGGAACACGTGGACTACATCACTCCTGGAGTTAGACTTACACCAACGACTAATGTTAAGAAGCGCATGACCAAGCGCTCATCAAATCTGCCTGCAAACCGGCCTCCATCGCCCTCAGTCTCAGTTCCACCAAGCAACATTCCCCTGAACGGGAGTTTGTCAACATGTAACGTGGCCATGACGCCCGTATGCATCCAAGCGCTCTATCAAGTCCCCCCAGCAGATAAAGCCGACCCGACAAACGCTTTGGGAATCTACGAAGAAGACCCTCAGGGCTATACATACACACAGGAAAGCCTAGACCACTTCTTCGCCTATTTCACGCCTTATATTCCTCAAGGCACTCATCCAGATGTGGCATCGGTCGATGGCGGCGTTACTCCGCCTTACAATACCAGCAACCCTTTTGGCGACTTCATTGAGCCAGAGTTGGATATCCAGATCGCCTATCCCCTGATTTACCCTCAAAAGATCACCGTGTTCCAGGTCGGCGACCCTGTGGAGGCTTCTCCCAAAGCTGTTACTGAGTTTAACGAATTATTAGATGCTATTGATGGTGTGAGTCCTCTTTCACAATTACTTATAGAAGCGAGCCTTGACATTTCCTGCAGTCTTATTGCACTTATTCGGCATACGGCGAAACTGGAGATGACCCGTATTGGGATTCTATCTATCCAGATCCTCTCCAAGGCGGCTACAATGGTACCCTTCAATGTGGCGTGTTTAAACCCACAAATGTCATTTCATTTTCATACGGAATTCAGGAGAGCGATCTGCCAGCCTACTATCAGCAGCGGCAATGCAACGAGTACACTCTCCTCTCCTCTCTCCAATAACCCTGCAAGCATACACAGCTCTCTGACTCGCATCAGATACATGAAACTCGGGCTCCAAGGAGTGACAGTCGTGTTCGCCTCTGGCGACACTGGGGTCGCCGGACGACCCACTGCAGGACACGAATACGGCACTTGCTTGGGTGCAGACAATCAGATCTTCAGTCCTACTTTCCCCGTCAAGTACACGCTGTCCCCTTGCTGAATCATCATCAAATGCTGACTTATCTAGTTGTCCGTACGTTTTGTCCGTTGGAAGCACTGAAGTTGCTCCCACTAGTACCCTCTTTGAGCCAGAAACTGCAGCGGTCTTTATCGAGACCTACATTACGCCGAATGAAACACTGGTCGAGTCGTTAACGGGCCCAGGAGGTGGATTCTCGAATCTCTATCCTGCGCCTGTGTATCAGAAGGATGCTTTGAATACGTATGTCCTCTTTCATCTTATCCAAATTCAAAACTCAGTTCAAGCCTCCAGTCTGCCGTCGGCTTGAACAGCATCTCGACTTTCTCAGCTGACTTTGATGGCCCTCCAGATACTTCAAAGATCACAATCCACCCTACTCATCATACAGTGGCAACGCAAGCTTTGGAGCAAATGGTGGGGTCTATAATCGACTAGGTCGCGGTATCCCGGATGTCTCTGCAAACGGTATCAATATTGCCATCTTCGGGTATGGAATCACAACACCTCTTCTTGGAGGTGGGACGAGCGCAAGTATGGCTTCCCCCTCCCAACCGCAGGGAATGAGATGTGTAATGACTGTTGAAAAAGGCACGCCTATCTTCGCGTCAATCATCAATCGTGTAAGTCTTCACCTCGCTATCCTCGACCTCGCGCATGACTACTGCTCTTACATAGTCTTTCTATACTTCACTCAGAGGATTTGCAAGTGAAGACTAATTTCTACAGATCAACGAAGAGCGCCTAGCAATAGGCAAAGGACCCGTCGGGTTCATCAACCCCACGTTGTACGCAAATCCATGGGTTCTGAACGATATCACGAATGGCACGAATCCGGGGTGTGGGACTGAGGGCTTTTCTGCTGTCAAAGGGTAAGCATCATTCCTCCGTGGAACTTTCTTCATCTTTTTGGGGGGGGCGGGGCAGGGGGTTTAGGTTTTGTCGGCGAACGTTAAAGGAAAATGGAAGGGGAGGCTCGGGCCACGAGAACAAGAGTTGCTGACGAGTGTCAAATTTTGCAGATGGGATCCAGTGACTGGACTAGGGACTCCGAATTATCCGAAGATGTTGGAATTGTTCTTGGGTTTACCGTAGGGTAAGTTTGATGGATCCTTGAAGGAAAGTTGTGAGAGCTGCGTCTGTAGTGGATGACATGCGACAGTTCTCAGAAATCCGACTTGCTTGTACTTGATACGTAATGATTCGGTAATAATTCGATCTGTGATGATCAGTTTGACAAGAAGTCCCAATAGTCTTCCTCGTAGCGAGGCGGTCACGAAGCGAGTGCTAATCTTGAGGTGGTATATGAGGGACATGTCTGCGTACATGCCGCAGGTCGTAACCAAAAGATCCGCTAGACAAACTTTACGTGGACTTCTTGTGAAAACGTTTAAGGCTGTGAAGCTCTATTGAACCTTTCGTTCGCCATCGACGAAAGACTAAGTTTAAATTTGGAGAACTCGGTACTGCTCCTATGTTTCGGAGAACCCCGATCGGGATTGTCGTTGTTGTCTTGTCTTTATCGTTTGACTTCTCTTTGTCACTCTCAATTCGCTTTCCAAATCACTATGATATCTGTTTGCTCTCAGTCCCCTGCTTCACTCTCCTAGCATAGATACAAGACCGTTGAAGAATCTCATCACAGAAGCGCGCTAGAAATTACAAAGTCCATGAAGTACATCACCGAAGCAAGTCTGTTTTGCTTGTTGTCGAGAAGCAAAGGCGGCGTGTTAAGTAGGAGGCTCGGGTTAGAGGTGGAGGCCTGAAGATGGTTATTGAAGTTACCAAATCTCGAGGCCACAGGATGTCAGCTTCGATGCCGACTTCGCATTCCACCAAGGCGGCCTACGTTGTGAGTGGCAACGAAG
Organism: Gamarada debralockiae; assembly: GCA_002803225.1. Classification (NCBI taxonomy): domain Eukaryota; kingdom Fungi; phylum Ascomycota; class Leotiomycetes; order Helotiales; family Hyphodiscaceae; genus Gamarada; species Gamarada debralockiae. The sequence goes on along the minus strand of NXFV01000860.1, from coordinate 50,155 downwards.
GAAAGGGACAAAGGAGATGCTTAGCCGAAATATCTCTTTCAATCCACCAACCAAAAGCCCCCACCTTCAAGTCAGGACAATATTATCTTCGCGGATTCAGAATCGCAAAGGTACAGATTGAATATCGAGGTTGTCCTTGGAACTATTTCGAGGACCCTAGTCTACTGCACAAAAGTTTGGAAAGAGAATGAGATTGGAAGAATCCCATCGTTATTGATTTCACTGCCGTCGTTTGTTATCTAGTCATCAAGTACAGATGCTCCCTCTTCCAACGTGCGAGGTAGACGACTTTGGCCTGACTCAGTATGTTTGAGCTAGCACAACGGAACACTTCAAATGTCCATCGTCTCTGATCTCTTTGATAGACCGCGCTTAAGGGAGTGGCAACGAGCGTTTAGTTTCATGTCTTGTTCGATTGTTTTGCCTTTCTCGACCTTCAACTTCCTTGTTCGTGAATCCAATATATCCTCGCTCTGTTCGTGGATGTCAGCCTGAAGATTCTCGCTGACTGGAGCCTAGAATTCTCACAGTGAGGGGTGAGGCAATTCAAAGTCACGGGATCGTTAGGTTGTTGAAAGATTGATGGGAAGAAAGAGCTGGAAGTGGATGACCGATCTTGGAGACATCATCCAAGCCAAGAAGCCATTCTTTCCTCTCGACCTCAAAAGAGTTCTGATGAGAGGTGTGGGATGGATTGAATTCAGTAGTGGCCCGCAGCATACTAGCAGTTGCAAATTACTAGAGCTGGATCATCCTGAGATTGCTACATCTGTTTGCTGGCAGAACCCTTAGCCACCTTTTTTTGGCCATCCTCGCAGCGGATACCTTTGTAGACCTTTGCAAAGCAATATCTGAGACGTATTTGTTGCCATCGGCATCTTTCTTGTTGTCGTTTCTGTTATCGCTGTTGAAACCATCTTTCTTAATTTTGTCTCCGGTCGAGCGAAGTGGAGTTCTTGCTTCAGGGTCATATTAGATCGGAGCCTCAAACTTTTCCTCCATTCCCTGTACCACCTTGCATGCAGGAAATTTATGTGTTTCCGGGAAGCCTTTTACATTGAATACATTTGGCGTGCTTTAATGAGAGTTCAAGCCTCGCTATCTGTTAGGTGAACGCGGTTGGGCCGTCAATCATATTGCGACAAATCTTAGGAAGTGGATGAGAAGTCTTGACAAGATGCCTTATGTTGCCTCAGCTCCATTGAACTCGGTGTTGCTACTTGTCGTCGCAGCCTATTTCACCCTGTGGGTCTGCTCGCGTCCTACTATTGCTTCCACGACCAGCTCGATGGATTGTCTGTGGACGGCCCACTTTCGGTGGTAATTTTATACGTCAAGGGGATGGCTTTTCGGGGCGAGTAAGAAATATTTAAACCCAGTCATGATCGTAATCTTTCAGCTTTCAATTTACTGGCCAGAGCAGCTTGGATGCAAGAACTAGACAGTACTTGTAAGCTTGCGGATTTATGGAACCTGAGCATTTTGCCCATTGAAAACGTAGCGAATACGTTTTACTTTTCAATATTTAATCTCTGTTGATTGAACATATGGGTATCATTGTGAGGTTGTAGAGGAAAGCTAAATTGGAACATGCGGGTGGGAAGTCCATTCAAAAACCTGAAGAGATCATAGATGAGACGAGGACCAATATTCAACCTTGACTCATTCGCCCAAGACTCGAGAGTGAGTAGTGCTGTTTAAAGTACAAGCCTTGGGAGCTCAGAAGTCTCAAAAGCCAGGAAAGAAATACGGGTAGACAGGTGTGCGACTGTTTTGGAGCCACACGTGAGAATCACCTTGACTCTGGTGTACTGCGAGTCCGGGCACTCGAATTATTCATATCAAACCGAGTAAGAAGGTTTACGAATTGAGAGAGCTACTAACTTCTGCATAGGGCACTGTGGCTTAAGCTCAGGAATGATTGAGATGAGTTGCGTGACGATCAGCTGAAAGGCTCCTTGGTCAGAGGCATGGAAGTTGGTGGTGACTTTTCGTCGTCGTTTCTATTGTCGTTGTTGTTTGATTTATTGTCCTCATGTTTACTTTGACAATCAATTGCATATGTGACATGAAATTTGGAATGGCATGTTCAGGGAGTACACCGTATTCTTTGACACTAAGATACTCCGTACACGGTGATGGATCGAAGCCGTTAGGCAACACCCCTTCTCTTGGGAAATAACTTTGTGTGCTGTGGGTCCGCCGAAGTGGCTACCATGAGGAGTCGAAATGGAATTATGCCACTGCAAGGCAAGACAGAGATGGTCAATTCTGAACTTGGGTTTGAATATCGTCTGGAATCCTGATATTCAAACGCGTGACAACCCCTTGATGAAGGAGTCATCTGTTCTAGGGAAAGGAGTTCCCCAAATCTAGGAGCAAAGAGGGCGCTTGATTAAATTCATTGAGATAGGAAGAAGGAGAGATGATACAACAGTACAAACTTTGTGGAGTAACACTCCTGAATGCTGAGGAAATGGACGCGAGACGAAAAGTCAGGAAACATTTTGGAAGCGAGTTGAGAGACATCACCATGGAGATTCAACAATATACATATGCTTTTAGTAAGGGGTTTAGATCACATTCAATTTTTAGCTCTCAGTGAGCATCACATTTTGGACGAGAGCTGAGGGCGGGGGACCTTTCGACCCTGCGAAGGATTTTCAGTTACCGCCTTCCTGATAACATATGAGTTCACATTTACAGGATTTTCGTATTCCGAGGAAAGCAAATTCCTTCTTGATTGAGCTCAAGGAAGAAAATGTCTTTGCGAAGAGTGATGCTAACTTAGGTCTCTACTCAGATCACAAGTCAGAGAAGTCACGACGTTCCGGGAGGTTTCGGGACTTGAAAATTGCAATAATTTCTCCTGGAGGATCTTTCCCTACCTTCAATCCTATCGAAGACAATCTCATAATCTCACAGACCTCCGGAAAAAGTATCTTCAAAAGTACGATCGTAGGAGGATATCAAGTAAAGACGAATCGACGAAGGAAAGGAGACTTTATCATTTTCGGAATATTTTGCCAAAAAAAAGCCAATAGAAAAAGTAGAGAAGATAAAACAAAAACACCATCATCGTCACGAGGGGCGACAGACATACTTTAGGCCCCGCATTTCAACGATATTCGCATCGATTGTTCAAATCTAGACCTGAGCTATATTTAATGAGATTTCAGGCAATGCCAGAATTCTGTGGTTTCATAGCCCAGCCTCGTTCAGAACGAGAAGTGACCTGTCACATCCTCATCCCTCGAGCCTGCCGCCGCAAACCCACCCTGTGTATACTAGAGCCTCGATACTATTAGCGAGAAACCTGGCTGCCGGGGGATATTCTGCAAGCTTCCGTCCCCATTCCAAGGCTCTGTCACCGTTGTCTGGCCTAGCGGCGCGAGTTGCCACAAACTTCGACGACGTTCAAGTCCCAAGATCCTATGGTTCACAATACACGTTCGGAAGTGGCCGAGACAGTTCTCGTATACCCTAAGCTGAAACACTTATGGTCTTAATATCTGGAATATGGTCTTCTTCTGGCAGGAGATCCACTCCATTGAACGATCGGCCTTTGCTTATTTGCGAGCGACGTTGCAAGAACGGATGTAACCGCAAGGTGGGGCAATTAACGGCCATCATATTGCTATTATATTAATATGCCATTTAATATCGATGATTCTATACATCGGCTTCATGCGAACGTAGCCGAGATGTAAACTGCATTCTGCAATAACATGCAAGTACCCGAGCGGGAAACTTGGCCCATGGTAAGGGCACATCTGACCCAATAAGTGCTGGAAGAAGATGCAGGAGCGAGGTTCAGCGCTTTAAATAATATATGTTGGCTTTTCAACAGTCTCTTGTACGAAAGAAAGTGCTGTCACTTGTCACATTCTCTCGGACTCTCCGTTCGACGTGTCTTTCAACTGTTTTTGTCGACGCCGATGGCGGTTGACTCCACCCTTTCCCGCATTCGGACTTGAATGCGTGGCGTGTGACAAGATGCAATGACAACCCTTTGATTTTTAGCAATATTGACCGGCCCAGCAGTGGATTCGATGGAAGCCAATTACTTAATGAGTGTCGAGAATTAATCGCTACGCTTCTGTAATAATACTTGCTACGGGGAACTGCTAGAGACAGGCGCACGAAATGGAGTGCGGCACTCGACACTCGAAAAACTCCTGATGGAAATTGCGCTTGGACTGAAAGGGAGGCGAATTTCTCCGAAAATGCTCCTGGATGTCAATAAATTCAACAACTGAATGGCAGCTGTGGATTTCTCAGGCATTACTTACGCTGGTTAATGCTGCGAAATGGGTGTTTGAGGCGCATTGAAACTGTAAGCAAGCGAACATCAAAGGGGCATCTCCTGCCAATGATTAAGGGCTGCAACGCTGAAGGGTAGTTGTCTCGTCCGCCTGTGATCATCGACCAAGTGATAACCTCCTCGGAGATACTGAGTCCAAGGTATGATGCTATCTCATACGTTTTACGTTCGAAACCTCAAGAACGACTAACGTGAACCTGTTCTCTTGGGCTCATACAATGCTGCGTTGTACTTCTTGGCCAATGAGTTTTGGAAGTTGGAGCGAAGATCAATTAATGGGTCACATAATGGCTCAATTGTCGTCGGCTAATAAGCTCACACTTCCAGCTTGCCAATAGAGAGAGACCTTGCTGATTACATGAAGCTGTCAGGTCTAAGCGCTTTCAAGACGACGATTTTAGACAAGTGAAGCCGTTCGGCCAACAAAGAGTAGATGGAAAGAGCCCAGAACGTTCTCGAAGAGGCGGGATTATCAAAAATGATACAGTAGTGCCATAAAGCTCGACTTTAGAGCAAAGTTGTTGTACAGGAGACGTCTGGAAGACCAAGAGATTGAGGCAGTAGTATTTACCGACAGATGACCTTTGACACTACCGATAGCCATACAGCTTCCAAAGTCTTCGATATCGAAGAGTTGTGCCCATACTCATGGGAGCATTATGGATTGACCGAGCGTTCTCCTAGTATCAGACTCCGTCCACCACATAAAACAAATAAACTCATATCAGACTGCACCCATGATGGATAATGTCGTCTTTAACCAAAGTATATTCACCGCTAGTGGATCTCCATCGCTCTTGAGGTGCCCTATGGTCCATCTCTATGTTGCGCAGCTGTCTAAATGGTTGACAGCTTCTTCAGGTTCTTCCATAGCGCGAGAGCATTGACCAACTGTTCGTCCGCGTTGCTTAGAAACTTCCCCTCTAAATCGGAGGAGGATATTCCATCCACCGATATTCCTCCCGACTTACCTCCTCGAGGAAAGCCGTTGTTTTTCCTATACCCTATCTTGATGTCGCACTTCGATTCGAGATCTCCGTCCCGTCCTTCCGAAGTCATTGATGTCCAAATTTCAAGTGCCAAACACGAATCTTGAGAGTACTCCAGGTATCGGGATGTATCGTCCAGGAACCTGGGGCTTTGTTGGCGGCTCATTTGACGACATCAATTGATAGTCCCAACCGCCGCTGTCGAGCCTTGCCCTATCTGGCCATGAGGCTGCAGAACTAGAGCTAAAGAAATGCACCTAACTTCGAGACAAGAAACATGAGACAAGACAACAACGCAATGCAACCTCAAAAGCATCGGCAAGTACGCGCGGCATATTTGCTGTAATCAACGACAGACAGAACGAGGCTGAACGTTCCTTCTAAACACTTAGCTCCGGTACTTGAAGTGATGATGGTATTGATATTTCCCTCAAACATGGTAAGCTATCATGCTGTAGTCACAGCTAGAGATTCCCAAAACCCATGCTCCTAGGGCTGGGACTTGGTGTCCGGCAGAGTATATTGGACTCTGCAAATCACCACATCACCATGCCATGTAACTCATGGTTTAGGGGAAATGGTTTGACACTCGAATGGACTCACAATAGTCACGAGCCAGCGCAGATCGGGCCCAGATTTTGTGACAAAACGTGGATCGACGCCACGATCAAGGTGATCGTTCCTAAACTGTATGGGTGTTTCCGCGTCTAAATATTAAGCTCGCGGGGAAACTTCTATGTAAGTCTTAGAGCAATGAGGCGCCAAACCCAAGGGTCAAAACTCTTTGGTCGCTAAGAGAACAGTTCTCCCAACCTTCAAGCCCGCGTATCACCAACTCCACCTGGGAGAGATAGGAGAAATAACTCGTTTACTCGGTTGCTTCAACGATATCGTAGATCATCAGACCTTTTATTCTTACGGAGATACTCCCCATAAGGTATTTTTACGACGAAAGAGAACTTGCTCATCGTTCTCTGGTTTTCGCATCTTGGAACCTCAAATCAGCCTAAGATTGCGCACCTCAAGCCACTACAGCATCAGATTCTGCAAGCGAGCAGGCTCCTAGACAAGTTGACTTCGGAGATTCACCTGAATACAGTAAGAATAGAGAGAGACACAACTGCCTCTGACCTGGTAATTTTGATACTGTCGGTAGTTGGGATGGTTTGTATGCGGTGGAACTTGACGCTTGACTTGATACTCATGTTTGTATCCGCAATGGCATACTCTCTCTGGCTCTTGAAGGCATGGATATTCGTAGCAAGTTCACGAGTCGTTTCATGCGCAATCGTTACTCTGCGGCTCAACAAACTTGTTGCCAGTCTCGTAGATCCCTCGTAACTAGGATGCCTTGCGAGACATTTAATGCCTCGTTCGAGAAGGCCAGAACGACCCCTCCACAGCCACCTCCATATTTGCAGGGGGTCCTCGCGATCTAAAGGATTCGATGGCATACTTATGTTTCCCTGCATTCATACTCTCGTTAGTTTAAATTCCGGGGATCGTGGTGGCGAGATCTTGTATCCACTGTATCAATATCGCATCGTCACTCTCCAGCATGAGTTGCGGGCTGGTCAACACTCGTGATCAGCGAGCATATTCCCAGCTTTCCCAGCCTTCTGTGTAGGGACCTGCAAGGAATTCTCCGTAAAGTATCCTAAATCTCCGTAATAAAAAACTCCTTCTCGGAAGGACCCGCTGGTAGGAAATATCTCCGAAATCCAATTCTGATAATTAGTACTCAAGAAACTTGAAACTTATGTCTATCAACTGCTTTCTCGACCCCCAACCGTAAGAGGGGCGTCGAGTGTTCACATCCGGAAGCTCTCCGAGCGACCCGATGCTACTTCCAGCCGCGCGGAGGGATTCGCATCCATGGACAATCACCGTACCACGTTCTCTCGAAATATTTGCAAAGAAATGTACGTTGATCTACCTTGCACAACAAGGTTTGCATTCGTTCACACACACCAAATTGAGAAAAACAATATCGCATGTACTAACCCCATCAGCTCAACGTTTTAAAACCAGGCAGAAAACAAAAGCGACTTTGACTTTTAACTGACAATTAACTGCCTAAATCATGACATGCAGCGACTCAAACGCTCATTACCGCAACAAAGTGCTTTCAGTTCAACACGCTGATGAGGTCATGCGGCGCGAGGTGCTCGACGTCGCCAAATTTGCTCTGTTGTCGAGGAGAGTGCGGTTGCGATGCAATGATCGACCCGAGATCTCCATGATGCTTGTCCGCTGAGTTCCAATTGCTTCGCTAAACGCATGTGAGCAGGGTTTATATTAAATTCTTGATCAATAATTTTCCCGTCCTCGAACCTGTTATCAGGGTCCAGGATCCGCTATCTTCCTATCAGATATTTAGTATCATCCGGACTCTGCACTATTAGAATGTCGCAAAGCTTTGATAGAGACAGCTGGCGATTTGCAGCTGGACGCCAGTCAGTGCGATGCTGGCCAGCCACGAGGTTCGATGCGCTAAATTGTAAATCAGTTTCAGCCACCGCAATTGCTAGTCTATGGAGGGAAGGTCGAGATCTCACTACTGCAGTAGCTATCATGGCAAATACAAAGGCCTAAAGAAGCTATTCAGAGAATCAGGGGCGCCAGAAGTATGGAAGAATGTCTGCAGATAAATGTTTCTCGTGAGACGTCTGTGCAATGCCTGCGGCGATTTGGAATGGAGCTATAGAGGCACGTTGAGGCTCAGAAACAACGGAAGGTGGGGAAGAGGGCTTTGAGGTTGGTTGACTACGAGGTCTACAAGAGCATGCGGAGAAAAGAGATGAACTCAATGTTTCAACTTGTCTCTCACGGACGGGGGTTTTCCGAAATTGTTTCTAGAGTTTCCCAAGAACGTTTTGAGACCAAAATAGATGGTGGCAGGTGACGGCGCTGTGGAAAAGGAGTTGGAGGAAATTGAGGCATTTCTTTGCGAGCAAAGAGATGGGAATCTTGATAGTGAACATGTTTTCTGTGACACTCACGGAGCAGAAGGCCCAGTTTGGAAGCTCGTACGAATTTGCAGGTTTCAAATTCCGCTGTCTCTGATCGGTCCGGAGTTCATTGTCAGGAGAAAATAAGCGACGCGATCCCCTGGGGGAAAGCCACGCGACCAAAAAAGAATGCAACCTGCTTATGATCTTCCTGAGCCGTCCACTGCCGTCTTGACAGCAGGCTTCTGACTCAAAAATAGTAAATGCAGCCTTCTTCACGTGAAAGAATGCGGAGAACCATGTGGAAAACGTGGCCAGGAAAAAACTGAAGATAAGACAAAGGTGAAGGTTGCAGCCACTTCTCCGTGCCGTCCCGCATAGTGACGCGGACGACTTGCCCTCAGGGGAAAACATCACATATACCCCTGAACTTCAGGTATACCTGTTCATCTTTCACGAAACGAATTCGGAGCAGGATCATCGTATGCGCACTAATTAAAGAACAAAAGAAATCCTGACAGCTGCATGTCAATTCAAATGAAGAAGTGCGGGGCCAGGAAACCTGGAGAAGTATGTGGCGGTGAGAGCCAACTTCAACGTCAAGTCTCCAACAGTGTCGCATCATCTCCACGAAGGTGTGGCAGATATCTGTGTAACTAAGCAGAATCCGCGACGGGGGATCTGTTATACGCCGCCGCCTCACATATATCTGCTACTTCACCGCCAAATACTGGAAGCGGAGATTTGAGAAATGTAGGGGAACTGGCGAATGAGAAATCGCGGACACTTTAGGGGTTGGTTATAAGCCTTCCGATTCTGATATAGGGGCGCAAACATGCAAGAGCTGCAACTCAAGACGGACGTTGCTGATGCTTTATTCCAAACTTGAAAATTTTCATTTATTGGATTGAATCAAGATACTACGTTGATATTGGACAGTGGAATGTGAAGTTGGAGGTTGAGTTTAACTCTTCATTCGTGCGCATCGTCATCGCTACCCCTGAACACCCCAGCATTTCGAGACATTTCGAATCTTCTTGAAACTAACCCACATATCATCTTCACCTTGTCAAGCTCAATTAACCTCATTTAACAAGTACGGCAGTACGTGCGCCGACGGCAACACGTGCATATGTACAAGACTTTGCAGGCTACCATCGCGCAGCCATGCTCGTATTCTCCTAGAAGAGGAGCTGCGCGGGCCGCGAAAACTCAATTCTCAGACGCATTGTTCTCTTTGAGGAATTGAAGATCGAGGCGTTCATACTTGGTACATATCACACTTACGAATGGGCGCGACTAGCCAAAAGCAGCTCTCGGAAGGAGTGAATAAGAGTTTTCAGAGCTAAGTGCGCTTGGCTCGAGCGTGCATGGCTTTTGTTGAATTTTTTGAAGCCTCTGATCTTGTGGAAGCTTCGATGGTCGAGTGTGATGCATACGTAAGCGAGCGTGACTATGTCACTCAACAGTGGTGGTGACCGTAGAGTATTTGGAATTTGGAAGTTAATCGGAATCGAATCATGTATTGCGAATTCGGAGGGTCGGAGGAGCGACTGGCTGAGGTTTATTTGGTGCTAAATATTGGGCGATTGGGTTGCAATTGAAGGGTTATGGCTGTTCGAGCGTGCATTTTGAATAATATGGGCAAGAAACAGAGTTCGTGGTACAAAGGTACAAAGATACCAGACCTCGTGAAAAAATAGGGGTCCAGCAACCCCTAAACTCACTACCTGAATCGCAAGTCCGCAACGGCTTCCTTTCCCACTTGCTCGGTTTTGATATATGTTGCACTGAAGACAGTAGGAATAGCTCCACGTCGGAGATTAATTTACAAGTAAGTGTTAAAATTCCCGAATACATAGATGCAAACGGGTACGTGACGGAAAAGTTTCTTATTGAGTAGCATGTTATTGCATATCCCATCCGTTGTTTTTGTAGCTTCGTGGCCATATTGCATAAGAAAAACTCTCGTGTCTTAGGAACATGTCTTTACTTCACAAACGACAGACAAAGCAACAAGGGTTTTTATTCTCCGAGAATTGTGGGGGCTGAACGAATATGAATTTTCCCTGATTCGATGGTCGCAAAGCGTGGGTGGGGACGAAGTCACCCCACTTCCAAAGGTCCAACGTGTTTGCCTTGTCGCAACGGACTTGTTTCTCGAGTCGTGCCGTACTCCCTTTGTATCGCCAAGGGTCATGGTTGTTTCTTTCGCCGGTCGAGATGCCTCAAAATATGCATCTTCTACAGGAAGGTGCTACTTTCGTAGTTTTCGTGAGAACGAGTCATGGGCACAGGACATGAGAGAGGAGAGTTTCCACCGTTCCTCTCCGCGAGTCATTCTGCACTTCAAGGCTCCCCCTCTAATCCAGGTCGAAAATTTGAAAATCTTCACGGGTCGTCGCGGTTTATTCACCGACGCTGGGAGCAGTTGATGGAGTGCGTGATGCTAAAAATTGCTTGTTTCAATCGTCAACAACGAACAAACGTAACAACGTTTGATCGCCTGTATCCACCAGCTGCAAAATCCAAAGTGTACCGACAAAAATAATGTGAATGTTTCTTTTCCTTCCCGCAAAACCTACTTTCTCAACTCTAACCGGTTTTGCTTATCTCTACCACCGGTGGCAAGCCCGAAGTATAACCTACACAAAAGGAAAGATACTGAAACTGATGCTCCACAGCGTGATGGCCTGGACAACGTTCCCCGCAGTGCACTCTCGGCCTGCTCTGGCCGGGCCAGGCAAAGGGGTGGGGTCGGTAGTGAAGGGACATTTGCCGTCCAAACCAAAGAACTTGATATTCCTTGTGTCAATCATACTGAATAGTTGGACCTGCGGACCACCGACGTCGGGCAAGATTTCAATAATATGTGCCGATAAGTGTTTCGTGGACCTGAAAGCATTGACCTTGTAGCCTTGCGTTGCGCCACTAGACACCCCTGAACCTAGCCATAAATGTGCCACACTCGCCTCTCGATGACCCTTAACCCCTAGTCTTCACCAAACGTGCGTGATCTACTGGATCGCCAATACTTAACCCCACACACACACAACCTCTTCATCATTATGGTGAACTCTGAAAATATCACGGTTGTTATCTCACCCAAAATTGCCTTAAAACGATCTTTCGGGCCCCTACAGATAAGCTGACCGGCCATGCTCGCTCATATTCTGTGTGTGTGACGGTTTACACTCAGATTGCCGGAACAGGCCGACCCTGCCCCCGGTGTGCGCTCAACTGGGGTTTGTGCATATGCATAGGACCCCTGTTCATCTTGGCCTGCTTGTGCAGCTACTTGTGCATTGCATATGTTGCAATCCTGAGGCCTGTCTCGTGCCTCGTGGAGTGGTGTCTTCAGAAGAGTATCAAGTTGAAGCATGAGTCGTATTAGTGCAGATCCTCCTCCTGACGTCGCACTCGTACGATCGTGATTCAACCTTTTCAATCAATAGTCATGGGCCTAGGAGCAACTGGAAAAGAAGGTTTTGCTGGACCTTGAAAACCATATGTCACAGTGATGATCGTTTATGGCAGAATGCCCCGCGCCGGCAGTGTCGTCAAGAGAGGTCTGAGCGTTCCAGCGCTGAGACGTATCTGCCGCGCTCGTAAGCAACTCTCCCTCCAAGGCCAGTGAAGAATATCCCGAAATGGGGATAGGATTTGGCTCTCCTTCTCAGCTGCCGATCCAAAAAGAGGATCGTCAACAGCTTGGGAAATTGAAGTCACATCATGGCGCACCTTTCCTCGTAGAAAGGTAATGAGGCCGCAAAGTCTTGATTTGGGTTGACGTCCGAAGACTGATAAGAGTTCAAAAAGTACCAATAGCCTGCCTACCTTATTCATGTGGCTGTCAAGCCAGCGTAGGTAGATTTCGAGATCACCATGCCTGTGATCGACAACGGGAATCGTCGGTATTTGATATCGCCCTCCAAAAGCCAACCTTATCGTGGCTGCTTCTTATCAAAAATGCCAAAAGCTTTAAAGAGCGTCACTTTGCCTGTGAAGGCCTCAACATTGAGGCCTAGTCCTGATTGTACGACAAACAGTGTGGATTAGTCGCCAGTGAGATTAGATCGATGTCCAGAAGCTGGTGATGCCAGCTCCCATGTCTAGACTGTGGGGAAGGAGATCTCGACAATAGTCATAGGTACGGTCCACGAGATCCCTTCACGCTTCGTATTTAGGCTCTATGTCGAATATTGTGATTGAGGAAATAGCTTGCATACTAGCAACATGGTCGGATGAGGTCGTCGAATCATGACTTTTCGTCATGAGAAAGATGGCGGTAAGAAGAGGAGCTTCCAGCTGCAGAGACGGATGAGTTTGAGCTGAGTTTGAGAATCTCCATCATGCCACTTAGAACGCCAGCTGATGAACCCTTGGTCCGTGTCCTGCTGAACTTACGGCCATTTTCAGTTTTCTGCTCAGCAAGGGATGACAGCCAAGAAGCAAAAGGAGCTTTTCGAGTCTAATGAGCTCGAACGGGAAGCCAGTAACCAAAAACGCACCACATCACATAGAGACGGAATAGGGGAGATCCGCTTGGTTTGCGACCATCCCATTACTTCCAGATGAAAAGCCGGTGTAGCTCGGACAGTAAAGACACAGAAAGTTGCTTAAAGAATGTGGAGAGTGACCTGTATCGAGAATATTCCTCACTCGTTGATAGCTAACTCTGGAGAGTAAGTTCTCTGACGAAGTGATTTTTGTCTCAGCTGGCAAGAATCCACGGCGATGTGGATTTGTGGGTCTCAGACAACTCAGGTACGATCTTGAGGCAAGATTGAATGAACCCTCAAAAACGGATTTCCCAGCCTCTCTCATTCTGCGGCCGTCACCAACAAAAGGTCGCGGAGAGTTAGGTTCACTATTCCAGATTCGGGCAGTCATCCGAACCGGATAAGATGCTCGGAAGACGCCTGAGGAGAACTTGACTGGCTGTTTCAATTTTGTTTCAAACTTCGCGGACCTGGGTCCTTTCAGGATGGCATACGAGAGAAGATGGAGAAATAAGCAATACACGGGATACAAATTATTCCATATTTCGAAACGTGATGCGATTTGGTCGTTATCCTCGTACGTTGGAAATCTGCCGTGTCTCTAAGAATAGCGACCACGTTTCTGGGCTGAAGGATATCTCATTCCGTGAGGCACTAACCCGCCTGGTGTATATTTCCACGCCTGCCGGCGTGATGTTTATTTCCCAAGAAAGAATAGTTTCACGGAGAGGGTAGCTCAGGTAATTGGTGTAGCGGATGAAGTCTGACCCGATTTGGCAATTGCAATTGAGAATTTGAGATGCTTGGTTTAATCGAGATCCATCACGCATTATCAGCAAAGGAGAAAAAACTTCGTATCTTGAGATCCTCACTACTTGTGGAGACCGGAGATGGCGCTCGTGCTGGAAAGGCTCGCTGCAGGAACTCCTCCAGGAGTTCGTCCAGCTGCAGCTGTGGCACACACCTCGCTAGGAGGATTTCGCTGCACACACAGTCTTTCAGGGCTTGTGGAGGGCTGCATCGAAGATAAAAATCACAGATTGTGCCTGGCACCGTGCAGAAAGGCGCTGTGATGTTGTGATTTCGGAATTATTTTTGGGGTATGTCTCCGAGAAGTCTTGCGTTTGCTGCAGTCAGCAGACCTTTTCACCGTTGTGATCGGGATGCACTACTACACGACGTCGGCACAATTGATATCGCTGCCCTGCGGGCTCCGGGTCGCGATAATGATATTGACCACGAAGTCCATATGTCGGAGAGTCGGAGATGGATATGATTAGTGAGGGGCAGAAGATGCCAACTCGGACAAGGCGAGTCTGGATCATGGTGGGGTTCTGCCATGGCTGAGTCTTTGCCTTTGACTTTGACTTTGAATGGCTTCATTGTCTGCTAGTTTTGGACAGCAATAGTCTCTTCTTAGTACTTTCCGGAGATTGAAACGGCAGCGGTTTGCCCGAATTTGACCCAGAGATCCATCAATTAATACAGTAGATAGAAGAAACCTTCAGACATGGGGTTGGATCGGGTTTCGGAGCCGTGATGGGAACTCGCGAGATTCCGAAAGGAGAAGACATTGAGATGTGGACATCTTGAGCGTAGCTCTATCTAGACCACCGTAGATAGCTCAACTATTCCCTACGGCGGCCATTCTCGAAGGCCTGCCTGCTAAACCCAATGCAGCAACCCTCGCCTGTATTTCCCGGGTTATCCTTCATCAACTTCCCTGCCAGTCTCGAGGTAACTGGGATGCTGAGGGCAGGGGTGTTATTTTAGTGTTGTGGTCTGCACATCGCTTGCGGAGCATCCGATTAGCAGGGGAGATTGAATCATGCCGACTCGTCATCCTCAAGGCTTCCTAAAACCGTACCGAGTACTCCGTACCTTGAAAGTGCGGAGAAGTTTGAGGTCTCTTTGGTAGTTGGAACGTCCGTACAAGAATCACAGAATGACTTTGTAGGTTTAACCATGGTGTCTCCAACTTCTGATACAGGATGTCTTTGTTGGCCGGAAAAAGCCACTGCCACAAAATACCAATATGACGACTTTCAAGTTCTTCAACGAGCACTTCGACAAGACATCTTCTCCACAGTTAGCATAACAATTTGGGTTGAACTTCGAGGCTGCTCCATCAAAAGCTAAGTGCGGCTGATCACTCTTCACGGTTGATGATAGCAGTTATCTCGAGAATCGAGATTGGCGAAAAGAGGAGCCAGTCAGTGTCTGATAAAGATCGTGAGATGGGTGAGATGAGGGGGGCGTAGCAAAATGAGGGGTTTTGTGTTTCTGACTCCTTGTCTCAATTTATTTCAGTGAGCTCTCCATTCCGATATCGTCGACCAGCATTCGCATGAAAACATCATCACCACCCTCTTCAACCATACAGCATTTGATTATTCTAAACCTGGAATTGCATAATCACATCTTGGATGTTACCTCTTCTCGAGTCAGCTTTGTTGCTCCCCTAACTACTTTTGGGGGCCCTGTAGGAGAATAAAATGAGTGTCTTTGAATCTTGTTCCCTTTCCGATCAACTTCGTATCTAAAGCTGGTCTAAGCAACCATTCTGGGACAGTTCGTGCGGCGATGGAAGAGGATCAGCTGTCAGCCGCTCGGAAGAATGACAGAATTTCTTGTACCAAGACTTTTCTCCATAGTAAAACCATTTTGACGTTGAATATTCTCCGCATGTCGTCCCGATATACGAATGGAGTTCAAGCATCAGAAGGATGTTGTAGGGTGGAACGTATTTCCATGCTCAAGAAACTAGAAATTCAAGGGTCTCGCTTCCCCAAATTCCATGGGCCTTTGATAAGAAAGTCATACCTGGATGATCTGGATATCAGGAAGGGAGTCTTACAATCGGTCGAAAAGGGCGTGCCGTTGCGAGATCCGGAGCCCACAGGGAGTTCCCTGGTCTTCCCGGTACCAATCGAAACGCGACCACCCCACCGTCATGCCATTCAAGCCTGGCACAGAACGCCCCCTTCCAGCCTCCCTTCAGGGCTGCGAGTACTTTGCAAGGGGAGAGCCTTGCATGAGCAAGGAGCAAGTGTGCCCAGATGGACGACCTAGGCTGCTCAACAGGGTCACCCTCAGGGTTTTTAATAATGCTTGTCCCTTGTGAGGGAGGGATTCTTCAATAAACCCTACGCTCGCTGTTGGTGAATCTCTGGAGCTGGAACACATATCCAGCACGCTGACTGGCAATCCTTTTTCCAGCTCCTCCTCTTGTGATGCGAGCTGCGAATGCGCAAATTGTGGTTGCTCTTTACGACGTCTCTGCTTCCGCACCACCACCACCTCCCGTATGGGATCGTCTCTTTCGAAGATTTTGAACACACCGACCACAGTGCAGATAGAGTGCTTGTGGCGAATAACACTACGACCGTTTTTATGATTTCGACCTCGAAAAATCCCTAGCCCTAATAATCCGTAAACTTCACCGTCAAAACCCCTACCTCCTACCCTTACCCTTGTCAGTCCTCAACCAGCCCAATGGCATAGTGCTGCACCTACCTTGCATAGTGTGAATGGCTAATATCTGGGGATTAATCCTAATCGAGCATAGCAACAAGCCCACTTCGCTGCACCTCAGGATATCCTCGCTAGACGATAGCCAGACTGCCAAACGTATCGACTACGGTACGGACTACCACCTTGTACCTGATTGACGAGTCAAAATGTGTGGGACTCCACTCCACTTCTTATTTACAGAAAAGACTCTCAGACGCATACACTCCACTGCTCCTCCGGAATCTTCAAAGCTCTCACATATAGGGCACTCACGAACTCCCTCGGTCCTTGTCGTCCTTCCTTCGTACAGCACTACTTCTGTATCTGCGAGTCAGGCCAAACTTTCTGATTCTGTTCAATCATATCCGAGCTGGCAGTCTTGATCTAATCAAGCCACTGATCCCGACTCTCAAGCTTTTTCAACATATAACCGACATATCAACTACCTCTCCACCAGACTAATCATCTTGCCTCTTGTCAAGGCGCAAACCACACCATTCTTGCTACAAGTCTTCACCGTTACAGCGTTGAACCTCCCAAGAAACCCCCACAGAAAGCTAGCCTCGTGAACTACCCTACTTGGACTACTGCTCCGTGGAACACTGCGACTATATAGAGTTCACATCAACAGCCATCATCCTGCCAAAGTCCGAGCACTCCAACGTCCTTGCGATCAGAGATTCGATGATCTCCTAAGCCACCACTTGCCCCCATTCCACTCGTTCAAGAATGGTCCCTGTTTCGAAAACTTAATACACGCTGGCCACCAGCACTTGGACGTCGAAACAAGCAGACAACCTAGCAGTCTCCACCCACCATCTGTCGATTGCCGGCTAGCCTTTCAATTGTCCCTTTGCCGAAAACAGTTCTTCTTTCATCTACAGCAAACTTAGCCACTCGCATCACCCGTCACTCGGAGTGCCAGACTCAGGGACAACCTTACTAAGAAGGCAATCTCAACAAAGTGGGATCCTTATTGCTCGTGCGCCCGGCCAAACCCTGTTCGAGGAGATCCGGAACATCCAGTTACAAGTAAGCATCTCGGGGGTATGTAAACGACTGGTTCCCCTCCTCACAATCCAATCCCCCCTCGTTCACTATCTGACTTCTTCAGATCTCATCCCAAAGCTTGGAACCCTCTTGGCTGCACCTACATATGCCGACGTAGTATCCAGCTCTCATATCGACAGCTGCAACAAGTTCGAATTCAGCTTCCACTTCCACAGCTCTGCGCTGGACGCCTCTCTTCCTTAGGACCTCTTAGTCTTCAACTCGACTTGTGTCGCGCACTGATCTACCAGCAACACGTCAAGCACGTATAGGGCTCGTCTGAATACTCGCTTTCCAAAAGGACACCTACCAGAGTCAACTTAATCAGTAATACGTTTCCAGCAACTTCACAGAGGGTTGATATTCTCTGATAGAATAAACTTGCCAGCCAAAGGAACAAGCGGCTGTTCAGAAAATTGGAAGAAGGAATAAAGCAAATACAGGATGGACGTCATGGAGTTAGTGGAGAACGAGCCCAATGCAAGACCATTCCAGTGTGATTGGCAAACATGTAACAAGGTCAGAACATGGGAAAAGTGTTGGACCAAATAAATAGATGGGTCAGCTGACAGTGCGTGTAGAGCTTCAACAGGAAGTCTGATCTTCAACGCCATTATCGAATCCATACAAATGAGAGACCATATTCATGTATGACACCTGGGTGTGGGAAGAGCTTCATCCAAAGGAGTGCCTTGACTGTTCACATCCGTACCCATACTGGAGAGAAACCCCATCAGTGTGCACATATCGGGTGTGGGAAACGGTTCTCCGATGTAAGAATATCCAGGAAGGGCGATGAGAGCATTGCTAATACTTCATCAGTCCTCGAGTCTTGCACGCCATCGCCGTATTCACACAGGGAAGCGACCATACAAGTGCGCCCATGACGGGTGCTTGAAGAGGTTTGTGGGATTTCAAGCTCCATCGAGGACTTTCTGACCTTGCTTAGCTTTTGCCGAAAGACGACCATGGTAAAACATCAGCGCCGTTCTCACCAGCGTGGGATTCACTCCTCCGAGCTCGATGATGGCGACACGTCCGATTCTGACGGCGGAGAGTCTCCATCGACACCACAGCACTCAGGTCAAATGCAATGGCCACAGGCCATCAACGTACCCACGCATGTTATGCCACATGGACATCAAATGCACAGAGCACACTCATTTGCCGACTTTGGACAGCACATCGACGGTTTTCCAGTCCAACAAGGCTATGGTCACCGACACAGCCTCTCCGGTGGTGCTCAGCACTTCAACCACTCGATCCAGGAGCAACAAGCCCATCCCACCCAAATGATTCACAGAGCTCCAAGTCTTCCGGCCCATGCTTCATACTACGTCCCAGAACAGAACAACCCAGGAGTAGCGACTTTGAACACCAACCCAAACCCCATCCAAACCTATCAGATTCCTCGTCAACCGATGGAAAGGCATTCCCAAGAGATGCTACAAAGCAGTCCCAGCACATACTCATCAGGTTCAAGAGGAAGCCCAGTGTCGCAAGAACCATACTACGCGCATCACCCCGCACAAGCTGCAACATACGCTCTTCACAATTCATCTCCGGTCGAGCAACAGCCTATGATCCAATACCAGCAACAAATACCACACCACTTAACGCAACAGCAACCGCAACCGACACAAACCCCGGTGCCCCAAACTACCCCGGTGCAAGAGCAATATCATCCTTCTCAACAGGACGGTCAATGGTACGATCACGTAGCTTACCAACCCCCCGTTGTTGAGGTCATTCATCAAATCCAAGCATACCCTCAAACGCATGTCTTCCACGATCCATGGGTTCAAAAGATCGAGGCATTCGACGACCCATCGTTGCAAATGCCGAGCGCACGAATTGAGAATCTATAACGACCTCATAATACGCTAATTCCTCGACCGTCACGTTGAACACGCCTGTTCCGACCGAACGTTTCCTTTGTCAACCACCTACACTTCTGCGCCTGTATCATTATATCAACAGCTTATACCCAATAGAGACTGAGGGAACAACAGCACCACGCTCTCTATATATTCTTACACAAAAGCACCAAAAAAAGTTTACCGCTCTTTCTTCGACAGCTCGAATCTTTGTATCACCTTCACGACAAGTCACGATCGCATATCTCACACTTCATCTTACAACACCAATACCCCCCATTTACACACCAGGCCCGTCACGATTCGACGATGACACACACAACAAGTCACCAGCACCAGCGCTTGAGAGCCAATATCCCTCACGGGACGGGGCGGCTTTTTGTCTCCAACATCCTGCGTGCGTTATCTTTGCACCATATTATTATTTGCTTCCTCGCTGTATCGTCATTTCCCTTTCTATATTGCTTAGTCGTTGTTTTGGGTGGCACACTGGGGATTCTCACCTATTTCCGCAAAATATTCACCTACATTCCATGTAATTGATGCGTTTGGAGCAAGCGCTTATGCAATAATGAGGATGCCATTCGGGCTCACGAGAACGACGAAAATTAGTTTTTCTGTATTCTGTATGCCTGCATTGGGAATGGGGTTTTTCGGGTGGATGATGCTGAATTTTGAGGGGAGTATTTGGTGACCATGTATCAATATAGTGCTGTTGGAACTGTTAATTTTCGGATTGGATTGGGTTAAATAAGGGATGGATCGTATGTATTTGTAGCAGCAATAAAGGTAGTACACATATTTCGAGAAGTTGCAAAGTGAATGACTGGAATTCGACTCAGCATTCAGAGTTTCACCTTGGAAGGCAGCGTTGGTTCGGAGCACGTGACAGGCACATGAGCTCAAAGATCTTGGATTTCCTATTCGATCGTGTTTCCATCGTTCAGTTTCTGTCAGAAATTCCTTTGCCTCTTTCCAACCTCTAATCGTGCAAACTCATCCAAAGACTTACAAATGCTGAGACTGATTTGATCACGGGATCTTGGTTCTAGCCCGCTCCCGCCATAAGCGGATTTTGCCGCGCTCGCTAGCTTACCCAATATAGACGCCTTCAACATCGAACTCTTGCCTCCATGGCCGTATGTTTTCTTAACCAACCACTTCAAGGCGACCTGATGGCTCACAGTCATTGAACCATTGATATTGCATCGATACTGTATTGATCTATCCCAGATATTGTAATCGTTCATTTGGATTCAGTGATTAGGGTATCGCCTGTTGAGTAGGACGGACACGAGCCACCATCATGGCTTTCCAGGCATCTGCTCTGCCGGTATGCAATCCTTCGAATACTTGAGATGGAAGGATGTAGACTGATAGATTATAGGGCATTGCCGCGGCGACGACCGAGATGTGGCCGTCGATGTCGAACGCGATGTCGGCGCCGTTGAGGGTATTTGGACACAAGACGCAAAGGGCGCAGAGGTCGCAGCAGTCAAGACCACAACAGGCCACGCATGCTCAGGAAACAGCGCGGAGTGTTCCTGCTGATGTAATAAAGGTGTGCATTCATCGATTTTGAATCATCCGAACAGAATGAACAACTGACGCCACTTTAGCCAGCAGCCGTGCCCGACTTTCTACAAGACCTCCCAACGTCCTCTTTCCTGATGCCACGAATCGCTCATTCACATTCAACGATCCAAAATAACATTTCGGCGATGCCAAAGGGCACGTTGGCGGCGGCGAATCCAATAGCCCGCAGGGCGATCTTCAGACCTATCCAGGGCCGACAAATATCAACAGCATCACAATTCCGACCCCGAACAATCGCCCTACCGTTTACTAGCATTGTAAAGCCACAGACAAGCAGATCGTTATTCGGCGCTAGTACGTCAAGGAACCTGTTGGCGCATATGGAGGAAACCGCGAACAAGAACCCGAATAGCGCCACCGCCCAAAATGCCTTTTACCAAGCCTTATTACGAGCGAATATGCCAGCCATTATCGTCGAGAGATATCAAACGAACCAGTTTGCGTCGAATGCGGCCTGCGAGGGTGCATACCAGAAAGCTTTGGCTAGTCTTGGACAAGGAGATGGCAGTTTGGCTGGGAATCAGTTCGGCGCACAAACAGGGAATCTCAACAACGTACAACTACAAGCTATTGGTCAAGCGGTTGCTGCTCAATCTCGAGGTGGTAATGTTGCGACCTCTCGCGTGGGCCCGAATGCTGGAAACGGAGCCAAGGATGCCCCGCTTCATGTCGTAGTGGAGGAGACGATTGGTGGCACCATCTTCAAATGGGTCAAGTTCTTTTGCTACTTCGGCTTATTCGCATACCTCAGCATGATTGTGGTTGCAATGATGATCGAAACCTTCCAGAGCTTCCGAAAGATTGGAGGAAAGTCCGATAACGAGGCCAAGGCAGAACACCAGAATGTACGATTCTCGGACGTCCATGGTTGCGATGAAGCCAAGGAGGAATTACAAGAGCTTGTGGAATTTTTGAAGAACCCCGAGAAGTTCTCCACACTTGGTGGTAAGCTTCCAAAGGGTGTTCTTCTTGTTGGCCCCCCTGGTACTGGAAAGACTCTGTTGGCCCGCGCCGTCGCCGGCGAGGCTGGCGTTCCTTTCTTCTTTATGTCTGGTAGTGAGTTCGACGAGGTATATGTTGGTGTTGGTGCAAAACGAGTTCGTGAGCTTTTTGCCGGCGCCAAGGCCAAGTCTCCCTCGATCGTCTTCATCGATGAATTGGATGCTATTGGAGGAAAGCGAAACGCACGAGATGCCGCCTACGTGAAGCAAACCCTCAATCAACTCCTTACCGAATTGGACGGTTTTGAGCAGAATAGTGGAGTAATTATTTTGGCCGCTACCAACTTCCCGGAATTATTGGACAAGGCTCTCACTCGACCAGGCCGCTTCGATCGAAACGTTGTCGTCGGCCTCCCAGATGTTCGTGGTCGTGTCGCGATTCTTCAGCATCACATGAAGAAGATCGTTTTGGGTGAAGACGTCAGTCTTGAGGCCTTAGCCGCCGGAACTCCTGGCTTCTCTGGTGCTGAATTGGAGAACATTATCAACCAAGCGGCTGTTCATGCTAGCAAAGCCAAAGCAACAGCTGTCTCCATGTTCGACTTTGAATGGGCCAAGGACAAGGTGATGATGGGAGCTGAGAGAAAAAGCATGGTCATCAGTCAAAAGGAGAAGGAGATGACCGCTTATCACGAAGCTGGCCATGCTCTAGTTGTCATGTTCACCCCTGGAACGAACCCACTGCACAAGATCACCATCATGCCTCGTGGTCAGTCGCTTGGTATGACGATGCATTTACCTGAGATGGACAAGTACTCCATGGGTATGAACGAATACCAATCACAAATCGATGTTTGCCTCGGAGGAAAAGTGGCAGAGGAGCTTATGTATGGTCCGGACCGTGTTACCAGTGGTGTTGCTAGTGTATGAACTCCTTCCACCTCCCACCATTCTTTAACTATGCTAACGTACCCTGAAGGATCTCCAACAAGCAACCCAAGTCGCCTATGCGATGGTAACTCGCTTCGGCATGTCCCCTGAGCTCGGCAACGTCGACCTAGCCTCAAACCACGACATGCTCTCCGCCGGCACCAAACAACTTATCGAAAATGAAGTCCGCCGCGTAATCGAAGAGGGTCGTGTCCGCGCCACCAAACTCCTTCAATCCAAGCGCAAGGAACTCGATCTCCTCGCCAAAGCCCTCGTCGATTACGAGACCTTGAATAAGGATGAGGCGTATAAGGTCATTAAGGGGGAGAAGCTGGAGGGAAAGATGATCATGCCGTCTGGACCGATGAAGATCCCGGATGTGGGGAGTCAGGCGTTAGGTGGTACGTCGTTGCCGGAAGTCCCAGAGATTCCTGGGAGTGCGCCGCAAGGGGACAAGGATGGGAAGGAGCCTCCAACTGGGGGTGCAGTGGCGTAATTCATTTGCTCAACAAAAGTAGGTGACTGAAGGAGATGAGGGGGGGAAGTACTCTGCTCATTGGAGGCGTTTATTGGAAGGGCGAGGATCTGTACAACGCATTTTACTCTGGCATGTTTTTCAACTGTGATTGAAGCACCATAGCATTTTCGTTTGTCTTGTGGAGAGTTGGGGATGGAAAGGTAGTCTGTTCTATTGTAGGATAGATAGTCACAGCGTGCGTATCCAAAATAAAGTGAAATATCAATCATTCAATGTCTTTTCAGCGATGCGGATGGAATAGATTATCCTCCCAAACCCCCAGTTATCGTCAAGAAATTATCTCTCAAACTCTGCCAGCGATTCAAGTGCCTGTTGTTAACGGTCTCTTCGTTGCCCTTCGTGGGGAGCGATGGCTATCCAATACTTGCTAATGATTTGGGAAGATGTGGACTCCTTAATCCCTTAAGTGAAATCAATGGTTGAAGTTAGCCTTATTATGAAGGAGCAACGGGACTATTAGGATCCCTGAAAACAGGTTATCGATCTATTGATCCCCAGATCTTTCTTCAATACACCGGGGTATGCATGGGTCGATATGCAGACGCAAGATCGATGATAGTGGATGCAGTAAGGCTGCAGGGGTAAGGGAGATGCATATAATGACTTAGATCGACTACTTGATTTGCGAGAATGAAGATTTTCATCTCTGGTGGTTGAATGAGTGCAGATTAGGCTATTATACGTGAATGAAGGGTTAGGAGGTTGGGCTGGGACATGGACGGTGCAAAAGGGGAGGCTGATGCGCAGTTTTGGAAGTACGTATTTTCGTTAGTCTGAAGCTCGATGTAACCGTTCCAAGATCTGTCCGCCTTTTGCCCTTCTCATACCTACTTTCTTGCTCTCATTCACCATTTACTGCGCAATCTTTGCGCCCTTCTTGAACCTATAGCCCATCATCGTTAGCTCACATCCCCTCTTTCGTAAAGGCAGAAAGAAAGTTAGGGGGTACACACTTCCTAACAACCCTCTCAATCCCATCCAAGCCCATCTTCAACGTCTCCATCTTCGGCCCATAACTGAACCGCACAAAATGATGGCAAGGACTATCAAACAGATCTCTCCTCTTAGACGGATTCAGATCGAAGAAGATTCCGGGCACAACGATCACGCGTTCTTCGAGACAGGCTTGGAAGAAATTGAGTCCGTCGGAAACTATAATTACGAAGTCAACATTCTGTCGTACGGGGGGAGGGAGTGGGTCTTAGGAGCGATTTCAGGGATTGGATGGAATGGATGGAATTGGAAATACGTACTGGCTTCAGGAAGACCCTCAAGATCAAGCCAAAGGTAGAAAGTCGAATCCGGGACAGTCGTGATCTTGAAGCCCATCTCAAGCAGACGAACGACGACGTAGTCTCGCTTCTCCTTGAAGTGCTTTTGCAGGGCTTTCATCTCTGTGCGCACTTTATTAGGCTCCAGCATAGGGATAGCGGCTTCTTGGAAGGGAACATTGGCCCCGCCGTCGAGGTAGGATCCGCAGGAGCCGATTGCTTTGATGAATTCCTATTCCAATCATCAGCACATCTGTCCTATTACTTTTACTTTCATTTCACTGAATAGTGGAAGAGAAGGAAGGGACGAGAGAAGGGGGGAAATACCTTAGGCCCAATAATCCAAGCAATTCTCCAACCCGGAAGTCTGAAGCGCTTGGTAAGACCATCGATGATCAACACATCGTCCTCATCCACATCCTCGATGTTCTCCGCTGCAGAAATGGTTGTTCCATCACAGTTGGACGTGTAATTGTAGCCGCCGTAGAACTCGTCCATCACGAGAGTGGCACGGTCACGGCAGATATCTTGGATTTCGGCGAGTTCTGGGTTCTTGACGACTTTTCCGGTGGGGTTACGTGGGTTGGAGGTGAGAATCACGGATGTTCCGCGAGCAATTTCCTCGGCGATCTTGTTGGGATGGATGTGATAGCCATCGGATTCTGCGAGGGGTGAGGGGATCGCTGCGAACTATTCATAGATCCCAGCCATCAGCTCTATCCCCTTCTCGACAAACTTCAAAAAGGGTACTTACGTTCTTGAACAAACTCAACATCTCATTATAAGCAGTATAATCTGGAATGAAGAACCCCAAATACGCATTATTCAACACCGCCGCAATGCGAATCAACCCCGCCCGTCCACCAGGAACAATACAGACATTCTCCCACGTATACAGACTACTCTTCCCCTTCCTATGATGCACGTTATACAGATTCGCGACCGCAGCTCTCAAGCCCTTGATTCCTGCGGTAGGTCCGTATTCGCGACCAGCCATCGAGATGTCGATTTCGGTTGGGCGAGCGAACGAACCTTCGATCTCATCGTCGACTTCTGGGGCACCTTGGCCTAGGTTGGCCCATTTTTCGGGCTCTTCGGCGAATCCGTGCTCGTAGGCACGTTCGGTGCACCAAACCACGCCTGTAGAGGCACGAGTGGGATCAAGGCCTGCGTGCGAGCGGTGGCCTTCGTGAGCGTTGCGGAATTGCCGGTGGATTTTTGAGTTCGTTTCTGTGGTAGGTGTCAGTTCAAGGAACTTCGACGAGAGAAAAGGAGAATCGAGGAAGTGAAAGGTAGGAGATGAGACTTAGGAGATGAATGAAGCTTGTAAGGCTGTGTCATTGACAGGTCTGGCCCAAATACTGTGTGGCCTCGTGGTGGGACAGCCTTGCAGAGCTTGAAGGATTGAGCTGATGACGATACGAAGATGCTTACCATTGGTACTGGGCTCATGAGTACTGAATCTCCTCGTAGAGACTCTAGGGACTCCAGAGGAGCGGTTCATAGAGAACTTGCGGTTGTTGAACATATTGACTGTTGTTTTCGTCTCGTCTCGTCTCGTGCTTCTTTGTCTGCTCTCCTAACAAGAAAACTTCTAAGCTTCTTGAAAGATCAAGAAGATGAAAAAGTCGAAAGGATTGGGAAATTATAACAATATATGACAGGTGCGAGTAATGCGAGCTGAAAAGACAGTGGGTGGACGTGTCAAAACCCTTGAAAGGAGTCTGTCTGATGTGTCGGTGTAGAAAAAACAATCTCTTATCGATTACGGCCAAATTCGTCTCCTCCCCCACATCGCAGCTCCTTTGCCCCTCCATGACCGCATTTGCGCTGCCTGATTGGGGAAACCACATCAGACTCGGGATCGCGACAGCTGCGCCTGCATTTCACAACGAATCAATCATTCGGAGTTTCCGCGTGGAGAACGAATCTTGCATGCCCTTTTTTTTTTTTTTTTACCCTCGCATACGCCTGCGGCACAACATGCGAGATTTATGACGAAGGCGGTTTAGCACGCATTGCTTGGTGTCAGATTGGACTAATTCTACAGGCTCGATCTACATTCGCGGAACAAAGGAAATCAGGGACCACCGGCCCCGTCTGTCAATCAAAAGCTTGGCGTGTTATGAGATATCTGCAGCAGCTTCATCATCCTCTAACATCTGCTTGAACGAGAATGGCTCGAAGGGTATTCCGTCGCCCATGAAATGCTTGCTCATTGCCTCCACCCAGTGCAGACGAAGACTGTGTAACATAGCACTGGTACCTTCCATGACGACTAGGATGGCGATGGTGAGGAAGAACCACATGAAGAATGTTATCACGACCATGATGGTGCCGAGAGGACCGGTCATGTTGAGGCCGATCGCGAGAGTCATGTCCCAGAGGACGGAAGAGAGTTGTTGATGTGCTAGGGAGAGGGCCCAGAGACGGAGGTAGGAGGCTGTGTGGGATACGCAGTTCAAGCAGAATTCTGGGGAATGTTAGCATAGTCGATGGGGTAGGGAATGAACGGCATACCAATGGTGTGAATAACTTGGTGGATCATGACTTCCGAGAACTCAAACTCTTCATGCTCTTCATCGCCAATGTCTTGGGTGATCATAGCGACGCCTTCTCCTTCACTGGCGATACTGGGTCTGCCATCCAACGTATTGCTATCGTCATCATCTCCGTCGAGGGCGCTGACCCGGGATGTTTCGCCGATACCTCTGTATCCCTTGGCACGAGCTCGGTTGTGTTCCCATCGAAGGTAGAATGGCTTCAGGAAAAGTAAGATCGGGACTTGGATGACAGCAAGCAACACAAGGAAAATCTGGATGAAAGATTGTCCCCTGTAGAGAGGTTCTTCGACGGTGCCAGGCTGCAAGAACATGTATATCAACATGTTCAAAAGTCCAGGAGGTGATTTGTCGATAGCTTCCCAATCGATCGACCACTTGTAGATGATCGCGAAGACGAGATAACCAAAGATGGACTGGAAGAAGATCATTCCCGGGACGAAAACTCCCCAAATGTCAATGGGCGTCTTAAAGTGCCGGGCGTTGATGTACGATAAACACAATGAATAGGTCATGTGCGTCCATCCCATCAGAATACTGAGCTTCATCTTGTAACTGTTGGAGAACAACAAATCGTTCTCCGTGCCATGCCACATCCAGTCCAAGCCGAACGGATAGCGGTAGTCTCCCTTCAATTTTGCAACGACGGTGACGTTCTCATGCCAGTTCCCTGGTAGATCCCACTCCCAGGCGCTAGGGAAGATGGAGAGAGACTTCGAGAAGATGTCGTTGTAGATCAGACCGGTGTACATGGAGAAGACACCCATCATCAACATGATGTAACGTCCATAGAATGCCATTGAGAAGAGTTCATCGCGGACCTTCTTGAGAGGTTTCTCCCAGTAGATCATGGCAGAGGCAGCGCAGACCATGAGGAATCCGTGTCCACAGTCACCGAACATAACAGCGAAGAGGAATGGGAAAGTAACGATAGTTGGCAGACCCGGGTTGACTTCTTGGTATTTGGCAGTTCCGTAAGCGTTAATGATGGTTTGGAAACCCTCCGTGAATTTGTTCGTCTTTTGGTATGTGGGAGGGGTCTTGTTCGTTCGAATCTCGTTGATGATAGACGGCACGGAGAGGCCGGCACGACTGTTGACATCATGGAGAGTCGACTTGATCAAAGGGAGAGAGTTTGTGGGACACCAAGCCTCCGCGATCAAGGTCTTCCTTGCGTGATCGTAGGAGAAGAGATTGAGAGTTTGGTAAACTGCTTTCTCTTTCTTGATGATGACCATCCACGCAGCCAAGCTCCTGGCAATCTGCGTAAGTTCCGCATCAAGAGTCTGCTTCGTGTTTCGCAGAACACTCCCAAGATCACCCAGGCGGGTATTGACTTCGTGGATTTGATCTCGTCGAAGGTCGCTGTTTTCGTCCACGCTGTACAGATCAGCCCCCAAAGACTCAGAAATCTTTCGGATCTTGGCGATGATCTCCTTTCCGTGTGCGAAGATAACGAAGACATTCTTGTTGATCGCTTCGTTGTTCGTAGGGTCGACTAGGGGCTCAGGGATTTCGGACTGGTTCATGTAAAGGTTACCTCTCAGCGTACGCCAGAGAATTCGCTCAAAAGCAGCTACTCGGTCCCTTGCGATGACACCGGCCACAAAACCAATGTTCATGACTGAGAAAGATCTTTCAGCATCTCCATTCTGGCCCGAAGCATGTTGTTCGACATCTGCGAGGAGAGGTGCATCATCGTTATCTGTGGAAGCTCTAATTTCCTCCACATTTCCGTGGGCTCGATCGAAAAATCCGCCGGCTTCCCTCAGAACCCATCTCCACTCTGTCAACTCCACTTCTCTCTTCTTCAATGTCTCGTAACTGTCATTTAGAGATGAGACTCGTTGTTCGAGGCTTTGACTGCGATCCGCGAGCTCATCGATTTCTGTGGCGGAAGGGGCAGCGAGGTTGTCGGCATCGAGATCTAGCTTTCGGAGTGGGATGCCAGCTTTCTCCATCTGCGAATGGAAGTACCCTATCTATACGTCAGCCTAAATCGATTCCGGAGGTCATATTTGCACATACGCAGTTGTCTTTCCACATTGTCGAGTCTTCTTATCTCCTGCGTAAAAGTCCGTTGAAAAGCAGTGACTTCGGAATTGAGCTTCCACCATTATCAGTACCAGACACTCCAGATCAATCAGATGATACCTACATCACGGAATTGAATCTCCCCGATCTCTCCCAAAGCATTCACGATCTCCCGGCCGATTTCGTTGGCAATGTAAAGCTGCACCATGCTCATGTCCGCTGAGCGGAACATGGTATCCTGATGAGGCGCCATGGCGAAGATGAATTGGTAATATCCCAATCCCTCCTGCGATAATGGCTGGTAGCTTCACAGGAAATTGTTGACGGTTGTAAGGACGTTTGTCAAGATTGTCGTTGTGAAGGCAGCAAGCTTCCCAAGTTCGATTTGGTCGTCATTCAACTGTGGCCTCAGGCACAACACGCGTGCCTGCTGAGGGTACCAAAAATGTCAGCGAAAAGTTTCCGCGACGAAGCTGGTTCTAGTTAGCAGTTCGTAAGATCATGTGCCTCGATTTTAATATTTCAATATAAGATGAACTGTCAAGTGACAAGCCACGATTTCTCAATTCTCATTCAGTCCTTCTCGGCTTAATTAATCTCTCCTCGATCACTCCGAATCTGCATCCATTCGCTCTTGTCAATTGAAATGACCACTTACTCAGGCAACTGTCATTGTGGATCCGTCCGATACACAGTCACACTTCCAAGGCCTCTGGAGAGTGTCCCAACCCAAGTAGTGAAATGCAATTGTTCGATCTGTTCCAAGAATGGGTACATCATGAGTGTGTCTCTTTTCCTAACCCCCAATCATCATTCCTTGAGTAACTATTGATAAACACTCAGTCCACCAACCTCGATCCGCAACTGTCATATCTCAGGGATCCGAAAGTCTGTCGGAATACAAATTCGGGAACAAATCATCCGCTCACAAGTTCTGCAAACTTTGCGGTTCATCACTCTTCATTGATCCTCCTTCCGAAGTCGATATTCTCGGCATCAATGTATGTGTTACAACCCTCCTTCGAACAATCCCCTTCTCATCTGAACGAGTAGATCCGGATGCTCAAGGATGTCGAAGTTGAGAAATTGGAATTCAACTTCAACGATGGAAAGAATCATGGGCTTAGTCCCCCTTATCAGATCTGAATAATGGCCTCATGGGATGGGCTGGTATGAATGTATATTAATACCCAATGAGTTGGTTTCCACTCTTCCCTGCGATCGTCTCATTTAGGCCTTGCGGGAGCTATCGCCAAATGTCTGGCCACAGCTAGAGCTAGTTGGAGGAGAGAGTCTTGCAAGAGGACGTTTTCTTCTTGGTTTAGTCTCTGAGGAGAAAGCCCCTCCATCCGATCTCCTCGAAGCTATGTGCATTTAGGAGCCATCGCCGAGGAGCAATTTCCCAAGGTCGATCATAGTCTTACCATTAAATCTGCCAACAAAACCCCAGAGACAGATCTTTTCCCAGTTCGTGTCAGCAGCGCCTGTTTGAGGGCGCCGACTGCGGAGAGCAGGGACTGATCAGATAAGATTCGCTAATATTTATCTAATCAGATCCCCCTTCCTCCTACTCCGACTCCTATCCCGTTTGCTACTCTACATAGCACCGGCCAAGCTACCTCTTGGTAAGCTTAGTTTGCTTGAGACGGATCCATATGCCTCAATTGTACCGGATTAATCTGTCTAAGGCTTACTTTTGAGCGACAAACCAACTCCGGATCACATGGAACCAGTCTTCTTTATAAAAGCCCAGCCAATACCTCCCGCATCTGACGAATTTATATCCAGCAAACCAATAGATGTCCTCCTACCTCATTCACCTGTCAATTGATGTTCTCAGCGCCGTTGCAGTAACTATTTGCTTCTCTTGCACTCGCACTTGATACCCTTTCTCTACCAAAATGGATAACGCCGACAAAGAGAATGTCAGTTGAGATGTTGTTTGGGGGCGAAATATAGTGGCATTTTAGGACTAGCTGATATCTGAAGAGCTGAAAATACAAGGAGGGGAAGAGCTCTCTTGTACTACAAAAGAGGGGAAATACAGGCTATACCAGATTAGGCAGTCCAACCAACAGAGAAATTCCCAAGTGAAGTTACCACACCTACACCAGATGAGGCCTTCCTAGTCACGTTCACTACACCTTTCGATTGCGAAAACTTCAAAGACTGGCTAGCACTCAGAAAATGGGCCGTGACGGGGCGTCTTGTCCGCGACAGGCTTCAACCGTATCATGGTCTCTACCATCATGGTTCCTGCTCTCCCTACCATCGGCCGCGACCTGTAAATGAACAACGTTCAGTCAGTGATGGCAATGTCAGTTTACCTTGTCGCTACAGCTTTTGGACCTCTGTTGATAAGGCCGCTCTCGGAGGTCTATGTCAGAACCCAGTCCTGCACGCCACGAACATCTGGTTCCTCATTTGGAACATTGTCTGCGGATTTGTCCACAGCAAAGAGGTCCTTATTGTAGCTCGGCTACTTGCTGGCAAGGGCTAGTACATATACGCTCTCGCTGGCGGTGTGCTGGGAGGCGTATAGCGACCCGAACAGCGCGGACGATCCCTAGGGCTCTACAACCTCATCCCTTTACTCGGTGCCGCAGTTGGACCCATCACGGGAGGCTTCGCCACCGAAGGCACTACTTGGCGCTGGATGTTCTGGTCAACCTCGATTCTTCAAGGCACCGTGATCATTATGTTTATCCCATTATTCCACAGGACCCACATGCCAACCATTCTCCGACGAAAGGCAAAGCACCTATGACACACCACCAGCAATTCACAGTATGACACAGAAGTGGAAAGGCTTCACTAAGGTCGGTCGATGTCCTGGGTGCTGCTGAGAAGTCTCTCCCGACCAATTCGCATGCTCATGTTTCATCCCATCGTCCAAGTCCAGGCATGCTTGTCCGCTTTCAACTACGGCATCACGTACTTCGTGCTTTCATCCTTCTCCGACCTCTGGACAACACAATACCACGAGCCCATATCCATCAACGGGCTCCACTACATCGCCATGTGCGTTGGTGAGGTAGCCGGTCTGAAATCGGTGGTCCACTGATGGACCTTGTCTTCCTCAAAATGAAGCACCGCTCCAACGGTATTGCCACTCCTGAGTTCCGAATCCCAATGATGTTGCCAGGAGTCATCCTCACACCACTCGGTCTCTTTATGTACAGCTGGGCAGCCCAGAAACACACGCACTGGGCTTTAGGTTATGGGGAAATAGCACGTTGGTTTTCGTTGCGATCGGGATCGGAATATCCTCACCTCTGCTTATATGGGTATATGGCCCCAGGTTGCGTGCGAGGATGCAGTCTACTCACTGACCAGATATGGGGAGATTGGGGCACTGTATCACACACGGAGTTCACGTGTGGCTCCGCATAGAACATTCCCGAGAGGCAGTAGGCCATATGGGCAGGGATGACGATCATTGCATTGGGTGATTTTATGTGAAGGCTCATTTAACATTAGACCTAATAAATACAGAACGACCTCCTTCAATGACTCGGTCGAAAATATGTGACATCCGATGTGCAAACTCTAGGAAACGCCGTTGGAAAAGATGATTATTATCGCATGCAGGCTCATCACCTCAAGAAGCGTTGGGGCGCAGATGCTAACCGCCACCAGCTTCATATACTTGCGTATTATGCATCTCGTGCGGCGTCGGCTGTCTCAATATGCTGCCATGACCAGGAGCAGCATCCATCTCTTGCGTGCGGTAAGACGATAGAGATTTTTCAGGGCTCTGGGGAGAAACAGGATTGTTTATGCCCATCGGCTGTTGTTGCTGTTGACCCCAGTACTGCTGTTGATTCTGGCCCATAGCAGCAAGTTCAGGTCTCCAAATAGGAGTGACGTTGCCAATGAGTTCCGAGTGTTGAGGTTGTTGGTAAGCCTGGTATTGTGTGATGGGGGATACCGGTACAGTTCCATGTCCTTGCCCACTGTTGTAGACTCCAGCTCCTGGACCAGTCGCGGTCGGCTGATACTGGACCGCCCCAGGCGCTTGCTGTTGGAATTGCTCAGTCCATAGTCCGTTGTGCTTTTTGACGCCGATGGCGACGAGGAGTCCGATCATTATTACAGTAAACCAGGTGTAAAGAATTGGTTCAATGACTCCGAGGTATTGGGGGACCAGTTGGAAGATAGAATATTTGATCAGATATCGCGCGGTGTAATATAGTTCCCAAGTGCAGCGGACCAAGTTGAGGATTGAGACGACGAAGAGGCGCCGAGCGATCTTTAGAGAAGTAATTTTAGTGAATGAACGGAATGATTTGGGACTTAAATACACATGTAAGAGCAGAGATAGAACAGCTTGAGAGAAGAGGCGTGTAAAATTGAAAGTGGAGGAAAGTACGTACCCATCGCATTCTCTGCCTTCTGTAAGCAATGCTCAGCACTGAGATGGACAACGCAATGATTGGCAGTGACGTGATCCACCACACAATTGTATATGCCGAGTAGAGGTGCGCAACTGTCGCCCAGCTAAGTTCATTATCAACATCATAGCTCTCAACAACCCAGTGTTCACTTTCGCCGAGGGCAGCAATGGCCAAGATAGTGAGAACTGCGAGAATCACGAAGGTGCAATATCGGGTTCCTTGCTGGTAGTTGAAGCTGCCTAGGGCACGCAGGGAACTGAGGTTCACCTCCACGAGGCATAAAAGCATGAGAACATCGGCAATTTGGTCGATAAATGATGCGATGTTGGCGATATGAGACTCAGCTGTGAGCAGTGGTTGCGAAAAGTTGCTGGTTTGGATTGTGTAGATGCTCAGGCCTTGGACGACGAGCTCGAGTACAGCGAAACTAGAAGAGAAATAATGTGTCAGTGGTCTCTAACTATAAGTCAAAGTTGGTTGGAAGGCTAGGTGCCTTACAGAAGATATAGAGAAATTGCCCATTTTAACCATAAAAAGGGTGCTCGCAATTCATCTTTCCCACGTCGAACTAAGATCAAGCCGACGAGCCACAAAACCTTCAGCGCCGCGAATGCGATGCTATATTCTGTGGCAATGGCAATATTCCAAGCAATGGAACTAGACATGCTATCGAGGTAACAGTCAACAGGATTATTTCGGTAACTTTGACGTTAACATTGCAATGGATGCGGATGCGGTGGAAGGATCCGAGCTGCCAGCTGAATACATATAATACAGATACTCTCTGCCCGACGAGGCTCTTCTTACCGCCCATGGCTCTGTCGCAAAGTGGCCCTGCACTTGCAAGGAAGGAAATCATCTCATTTACACATTCTGCATGGGGCTGATTATTGGATAGAGTCTAAGGCAGCAAGATTAACGATGGTGATGGAGTTGAGATTGAGAGGGCGGTGTCTCAGCCACCAAGGGAATCCTGCCTGACCAAGATGAAGAATCGCTACGATGAGGGCAAGATTACAGAGGATTCAGACCTTTTGGCTGCGAGTACGCCTGCGACGCTTTTCAATAGGATTGGTGGCGACGCTACCCGCCTCTTCCTGAAACGCGACCAGTATATTCTCGACGGCCTCAAGTCCGCGGGCTTCACTCTGAATACTTCCCTCCCTTCGCTTCTCTCGCTCACTATCCACAGTGCTGGCGGGTTTTACATCGATTCTGGACATCCTCGCTCATCTCCTCTGGCGCTATCAAGGTCAAACGGTCTCCCGAAATAATATCCGTTACCCCTCGCGGCATCATTCTCAATAATGAAGAGGAGATCGAAGCGGATGATATTTTCTTTGCCACGGAATATGAAAATAGGAGGTTGAGAACGAGGAGGATTTTTGGAGATGAGGTCGCGAATAGCATTGACCGATATGGGGGAACGATGAGATGGGAGAGATTAGGGCCTTTGGAGATGTAGGGAGCTTTTGGTTCAGTTGGCATTATTCTAGATTGCTGGCGTTGCAGATTAAGGCTGCTGGGGCTGGTAGGGTTGTGAGGAGACCGAGGTCGTGAAATCGAGCTCTCTTTATAGAAAACCAATTTTTCTGGGATAGAATAGAAGCTAGTCTTAGCCGTTGATACGTTATTTCCCATGGTCTTGAGAACATAGAACACAAATTTCCGCCAAACAAACCCAAAGGCTAAAAGAGGTTATAGTCACATGATAAGGGGTTTTGCCTAATTCTCTTTACTTTCTCCCGGCTTGGTTCAGTGAATACTTAGACATGAATATTGCCCTTTACAGTATCGTGAAATTCATATAACCGTCACTCTTTGTTGGCTTGCAGAGAGGCTTCGTACTCTTTAGGCTGATTACGATAAGGGCAGCCTCGGCAGCGCGGTGACACGCCTCCAATTTAACCTCCGTTACGGAATTTTATTCCTCCTTCCCCTCCTCTCACTGAGGTATCTCGAAATTTTCCATATGCTAATCATGAAGGGCTGATAGCGATTACTCTGCCAGTTGGGTCTTTCAATGCTCATTTATCCGGCTGTCACCGCAGAGACTGGATGCATCTTCCAACACCTACCCTGCATGACCGCGTCAACGTCTTTCCACCGCCTTTGGGCAAGCTCTAATCCGCAATGAAGAGAAGTGCAGACCCTCTTCAGTCCCCAGAGGCACCTCCAGCAGACCCCGAATCTGCATCTTCTGAGAACCTCCCACGCCCTGCGCCACGGGGGACGGCAGCCTATCCTCGCCGAAGAGCAAACAAAGCCTGTCAAGTTTGTCGAGCACGACGCACGAAATGTGACAACAAGAAGCCTAGCTGTTCCTTCTGTGAGAAGATTGGAGCGAAGTGCATTGTGTCTCCTACAGATCTATCCTCATTCGATCCAGCGAGTCTACTCATTCTTGAAAGACTGGAAGATTTGAAGCAATGCGTTGTCTCTCAGAAACGTCCACGTACAGTCTCCCCCGAGACACTGACCTCGTACGAGGAGACAGTGAAACCGCAGGAGTTGGAGCAGGAAAATCGCTCATTCGGGTTCATGAACTTTGAAAACGTGTTATCATGGCCAGTATTTCAGCATCGATTTGAGGATCGATTGGATATCAAGTCACGGTTGGCCAGGAGTGAAGCAGCGATCACAAGGCGATTCTCACGGCCCCTGGACTCGATCTCTCAAATCAATTTGGACATTGAAACGTGCCATCGTCTGTTGGAGTCCTTCCTCGAGAACGTCCACATCAAGAACCCGGTTCTTGATGAGGCAAGAATCCGGATTTACATAGCACAGGCTTGCTCGGATGGCCCAGGGTGGGATGCACAGTCTTGCCTAGTCGTAAGTGGTCTTCATGTCAATCGTTCATTCCAACCATGCATTCAGAACATGTTTACCCCATATCCGTCACCTTGGAAACCCCAATCGTTCATCCCAATTGACCATTTTATACTTAGTCAAATCTAATTGATGAATCTACAGCTTTTGATATGCGCCCTCGGGTTGACCTCCCCCTCGTTTGATGGTTCAAGCTCAGTTGAGCAACCGAAATTAGTCCAACCGTTGAGATCAGTTGAGGCCCGCCAATCTAGGAACTTTGAAGAGGCCGAAATCTATTTCAGTGCGGCACAAATGCGATTGGGTGGTCTTCTGGACCAACCTGGAGTCGTGGAAACGCAATGTTTTTTCTTCGCAGGCGTGTTCCTGATGACAATGCAGAAGCCTTTGGCCGCATGGCGTCTCTTCGTCCAAGCAGTAGCCAGCTGTCAATGCTTTGTCTTTTCGAACCGAGTCTTGAACGAGGATCTGGAGCCAGTGGGTGCGAAAGAAAGCCTTTATTGGACTTCTCTCAAGTCTGAATTGTGAGTACATATCAAACGTCGAATTCGATGAGAGATTGACATTCCCTGTTCATAGTGAGCTTCGTCTCGAGCTATCCATGAATGATTCTGGAGTCAGTGATCTCTCATACCCATCATTCTTTCCTTCTCCTCCCGAGACTTGTCGAGACGAAGGGAGGTCTTGGTATTTCTACCTTGCCGAAATTGCTCTAAAGAGGTTAATCAACGATGTCATGCGGCACCAATTCGTCCCTCAGTCGAGACCCCGGTTGTTCGAAACAACTGCCATATTCGAGGAGCAATTAGCAGAATGGATGCAATCGTTGCCACCAATGTTAAGCCTGGAATCTCCAGACTCGGAAGACGACATTCTCAAATTCATCCTCCGGGGACATCTCTCGAAGTGTCAGGAAGTAATATATTGGCCTTTCCTTGTCGACTGCGTTGGAAACTCTCATCGAGACCCAGCTGCAGATCGATACGTATCAAGAGGCTTGCAGAATTGTGTAGATCGAATCAACAAAAATGAGGCCGGTTTCTATCATCGTCACCACGGAACATGGCTCATGCTTCGTGCTTGTTCAAGAACAGGATTACATCTCCTCGCTGCACATCGATGTGGACAAATACCCGATCTGTTACCACTTGGTTGGAAGGAGGCTGTTCAGAAATCAATCGACATGCTTGTGTTCTGGGCAGATGAGTCCTACGATGCTAGGGAATGCCTCTCCACTCTTCAAGGGCTCCTAAATGAAGTCGCTGATTGATTCCGATGGAAGAGAACCTTCACAGCTTCGATTAAATGCTTCGGGGGTAGGAGGTCTGTTCAACACCCACGCTAGCACTCACGCCTTCCAATTTGTCAAAGCGATCTCATCCTTTATGATTTAAGAGTCGTGCTTTACCGAACATTTGAACTGTTTGTTAAGGTCAAATACATGTCAGGGTGTATATTGCGGTACAAATTACATAATCCAATGAGACGATGAGACCTCGTCACCACGGCGCTCCTGTTGTGGCTTGAATCACGCGCTCATAAAACTCGCATCTTGAGAACTCGGGCTCAGCGAACCGAGAAGCGAAGCGAACGTCAACGAACTTATTACGACGTGCCTACACTCTTAATTTTTGTTCTTCCACAACCGAGGCCCACCATTAACCTGATGTAGAATCCAAATGTCCTTCAAGATCTGGAAACCATTTGTTTACACTCCTCTCAGCCATTCACAGGAGATTCGCCTCGTCATACTTCAACCCGACACGCCAAATCGACAAACCAAAACAAAAGATTGGAATATATCGATTGAGATTGTACATGCCAGATTGAACGAGTGCAAGTATGAGGCTTTGTCATATGTCTGGGGCTTCGGTCCTCCGTCCATCGACATCGAGGTGAAAGGTCCCAGCTCACGAAAGCTCAAGATCGGAGAGAGCTTATATGGCGCATTAGCTCGCTTGCGAGGCACTGAAGGTCGAAGAACTCTGTGGATCGATGCTCTTTGCATTGATCAGGGGAATCTGAGTGAAAGGAGTATGCAAGTTAGAAGGATGGGTGACATTTTCGGCAAGGCTCGCAGCGTGATCATTTGGCTCGGGGAAGCTGCGGATGATAGCGACCTCGCAATCAAGTTTATTCAGAACCTATCTGTGGGAGAATTCGATCGCTTGAGTGCAGATGGTAAAGCCGGTAAACCTTTGTGCGCCGTCGCAATGCTAATGCGAAGGCCATGGTTCACACGAAGATGGATCGTTCAAGAGGTTGCATTTGCAAAGGAAGCAAGGATCATTTGTGGACCTAGCTGGATATACTGGGACACGTTTTCTGAAGGAGTGACTTTGTTCGCAGACAAAGTTGGCTGCATGCCCAATTTATTTCCGCCTCCACAGTACAGGAGTGTACTACACGCATACTTTGCGGAGGACATGAGAGGATTATACACCACCATTGCTGCTTCATCGCCGTTCTTCATAGTTTCAGCTATTGCCGGATTTTCACCAATGACCAGGGTATTTTCGACACTCGCTGGAGCGGCTTTAGTTGGACTCGGTCGCTTCAGGATCAAATCCACTCCGAAGCAAATATTTCCCATAGGAGAGGTCCGCGGTGTTGGGGCTCATGCGCTAGTTATGGCTCTTGACCTTGTTTTCCGCAAGGGGCAAAGCGAGGACAATCTCGAGCGGCTGTGCACAATGGAAGAGCTACTTTCATACTTAACAGCCTTCCAGGCCTCCAAAGCTCACGACATCATCTATGCCTTAGCATCGCTAGCAAAAGACTCCAAAGGACTTATTCCCGACTACAACAAGCCTCTTTCACAAGTCTGCAAAGATGTGATTGAGGAAGCTATCAAGACTTCAGGCTCTCTGAATATTCTTTGCCGGCCCTGGGCTCCGAACTTGCCTGACTTGCCGTCGTGGATTCCTAAAGTTTCTGGCCTCCCATTAACCATCGATTCTTCTCATATATATGTCCGAAATTGTGCGGACATACTTGTCGGGCTGCCGAATCGACGTATATACAAGGCTTGTGGTTCGAAACTAGCCTCGGTTGAGTTCGTTAGCAGTGACATAAAGAGGCTCCGAAATCCAACCCTCTCAGTTCTAGGTTTTCGACTCCCACACATTAAGTGGCTAGGAGATCCTGCAGCAGGTGGTACCATACCTGCTTCGTGGGTTACTCTAAGAGTTACCATGAGAGATCAGTTCTGGCGCACTATGGTCGCAAACAGAGATTCCAATGGAAATATGCCACCCTCCTGGTATCGACGTGCATGTGAAGAGTCGTGCGAGCGATGTGGAAACCAATCTTTAGATGCAACGGCGCTTCTTGAAGTCTCAGTGGCTGAACCGGACAACAAGTCCAGTACTATTGTTTCCTTTCTCAAGAGAGTACAGTCGGTGATATGGAACAGGCGGCTTGTGATACTGAGAGGTGGCTCTCTTGGTCTCGTACCCGAACAGACCAGATTTTCGGACATTGTTTGCATACTTTATGGTTGCGATGTACCTGTCGTTCTTCGGCACCATCTCGACGACTTCTGGGAGTTTATCGGCGAGGCATATGTTCATGGCAAAGGAATCATGGACGGTGATGCAGTCAATGAGCCTCACGACGAAATGTATTTCAATATGAAATGAAGACTGCCCCAAACCCAGGAGTCATGTATGTAGTTCATGGTATGGTAGTCCAATCCAAATATAGCACCGATTCTGTTCATGTCAATAAGGTTATAAAGTGAGATATCTTCTCTTTCTAATTAACATAACTTGATAATATCAAGAAATGCTATACCTGGCTTTAATCAAGCCACCGTCCTCATTGCTAATAACAGTCACATGATGAGAAGTCTCCATCTGTACTCTAGGGTGGCAAAGGGTCCCAGAGGACAAGTATGGCTTGCATAAGACCTGCATGTCAGCTGAAGCAATGGCTACCTCTACCACTTGAACTTCACAGTTGTCGCTTTATTTTACCTGGATATCTCTTTGATATTTGCACCGATGTATAGTCACGGACACACGGAGAACGAAGAGCATGCGATGAGTGGAAATCCTAGGCCGGATGAAGAGGCGGAGCTGAACGCTGACACCCCGATCCGGAGCACGGAATTCAGGTCCCTTTTCCGAGCCACATTATGCACCGTTTGCCAGTATATGTTCCAACATTGGGAAGAAATCTTTTTCGGTGACGAGGATAATTCAAGTGATGTTGACAATGAGGATAATTCGAGCGGTTTTTGGAAACCTCGATATTACCCTCACTACAAAGATATCCGGACATTGAGGGATTAAGCAAGACGCGGTTGTACCCCTATGTACACAGTTCCTTCAAAGCCAATCGCTCAGCTCGGTAAATGAAACAGAGGGAAGACTCTTGGAAAGTCCCTCAATCTATGGAGTTCTTACGGTCATGCAGATCAGTGGAGTAGGACCAGATTGGAGGCTTGTGGACTGGAGAATATCTTTGGAATTTTGGTTGAGAGACTTTGATGACTTTCAGCCTAAGTCTTGGATGTGTTCAGTGTGTTTAGATGATGATTATCTCCGCGTCAGAGAAAATTGAGTTCATTGCCGGCATGTTTTCTACACCTTGCCACTGTGGGTCATCTCTACCATTTGCTCGCTGTCTCTAACTTATGCTTGACACTAGTTACATCTTGATCTAGCTTCGTCATGCGATAACTCCACAAGAGATATCATTGAACAGCCGGGGTGCTTTGCCCTTGGCAAAAGAATGGGTGAAGAGATGCTGCGATTTACACAACTCCTGCAACACGTTAGTTGTGGCTACGTTCCCCACACGTATCCTCCACATCAGTCTTCATCAAGTGCGGTCCTCTCTAGCCACAGAGGTCTGCACCGAATCTATGGAACGTCCCAAGTACGCAACTTTAAGCCACTGTGTAAGTCTCAAAGTCTCCTTGCCATCCACTCGTTTTGTGCTTTGCTAGGATCTTGTTACATCTCGAGTACTGCTTGTTACTCATTCTTCTCTGAAACATCAATGCCCTTTTGCCCTCGAAAGAATCCTGAGCAGGAAACCACTAACTCTCCCTTATCTAGTGGGGCGCCCTTACCTTCCAGTCTCTAGAGAGAAGACACTTGGGTCCTTGCAAGAGAAACTTCCTTCTGAGGCTCTCGCAAAGACATACCTAGAGGCCATCGATATCTGCCGGCACTTCAACATTCCTTACTTATGGATTGATTCGTTATGCATTGTCCGGGACGGCCCAGCAGACTGGATGAGAGAGCCGGTTTTGATGGGTCAGGTTTATGGAAGTTCGAGTCTCAACATTACTGCCTCGGGAGCAGAAAACGGAAGCAAAGGATGCTGCTTTAAACAACAGTTGATCTAGATATGCCAGATGCAAATGGAGTCTCTAGCGGGCCAAGTCGTGAGAAGATTTGTCCCAAGCAACACGTGCGACTCAATCACCAAAAGTCCGTTGTCACTACGTGCTTGGGTGGTTCAAGGACGGCTTCTCTCTCAGCGAACGCTACATTGTGCATCGGCACAACTTTTCTGGGAGTGCAATGAGGTTACTGCCTGCGAGTCTTTCCCAGACCAACTTCCAGAATATTTCAGGCATAGGCGAACCTATTTCTCGAAGTCGCCTATCTGCGGTCGATGTGGGATTGGATTGTTGAGAGATATTCATGCTGCAACTTAACTTACAGCACAGATAAGTTGGTGACAATATCTGGAGTTGTGCGACATATTCAGCAGCAGACTCAGGAGGAATATATCGTAGGGGCCTGGCGAGAGGGTATCGAGCACCAAATCTCATGGAATGCAATGTCGAGCGGAAAGTGACAAAGAATAATACATTACCAGGCTCCGACATAGCCTTGGGCCTCTGTTCAAGGTGAAGTCGAATTCTTCAAGCTACGTACATCCATCTAAAACATTACCGTGATAGACGTCAATCTCAAGCCTGCCGAAGGCGTGAGTGGAGTTTCAATGGCAACTCTTCGAGTGAAGTGTGCGTTATTATTACGGGGCTTTATCAGCAACTGGAGCACTTAGTTATGGTAGGCATAGAGCTAAGTTTGTTACTACAGCAGGAAAATCTGTTGGTATTTCGACCTGTTTAGATCGTTTGAGTGAAGTGAGGAGCTGTCACGCATCATTTATGCCCTTTCAGCGAATGGGTACGGATCCCAAAGCAGCATATTCGGCTTACTGCTGGTAGCAACTTTGCGACCAAAAGGGCAATATAGAGGATTCGGAACCTTTGAAGTTGGGTTCTTGAGGTGGGTGAGTGCCATGTTGTGGGATGGATTCGAAAACGACACCAAAGATGAAGGAAGACTCGCAGATAGTGCAGGAAGATTCGTGCTGGAGTTCCTGGTGGAGGTTTTGATGAGTCATGAGATGCGAGAGGGAAGAAGTTGGTGGTCGCGGGGGAGGTCAGGAGTAGGAGGATGCTGTGGAGAGAGATGTCGAACTTCATGGTGTTGTGAGGAAGAGCAGAAGTGATATGTTTTGATTTGTGTTTTCGATAGCAAATGCGTAACTATCAAGGGACAAGAAAATTCTTTACTATATCGTCAAAGACGTTTCCCTGATCTCTTGGCAAAGGATAAAAACACTAACCCTGTCGATGTGCTTCAACAGACTTGAGGTGTTGTGAAGAAAGTTTTGTCTGTATCAGAAAGTTGTGAACGCTCGTTCATGCCTTTCCCCTATACTCGTCAAAACCAGTGCTAAACCGGCATCGACACTGCGCGCAAAGAGCCTTCATCCAGACTCATCGCCAGTATCAACTACGATACACAAAAACAGCCACCGAAGCAGTCTCATAACTGTGCTCAAATAGATTCCGTCCGGACTCATCGTAAGTTCCAATGTTAGTTGAAGCATTATAAGTGTCTAGAATTCGCAAGAATATGTCGTCATGGGGTGCGACTTTGCAATTTTCAGGGGCTCAACTGGTAGATTAGACCTCTTGATGTTTGAAAGTGGAGGAAACATCTTAAATTTTGGGTGCAAATAACAGTACCACAGAGTCACATTCACAATTCCTGACTTGTCTGCCGATATACGTGGCTACTGAACCAAAAATAATATTATCCGGGCACACAAAGACCTCAATCAGTGCACATATCAGTAAGTGAATTGTCTACATCCTACCCCTTCAAA
Organism: Gamarada debralockiae; assembly: GCA_002803225.1. Lineage (NCBI taxonomy): Eukaryota > Fungi > Ascomycota > Leotiomycetes > Helotiales > Hyphodiscaceae > Gamarada > Gamarada debralockiae. The sequence goes on along the minus strand of NXFV01000860.1, from coordinate 6,703 downwards.
ACATATGTCTGAATCTAAGACGCTTTCTATTGTCAAGAGGCAACGGTCGCAAGCCTCCAACTACCCCTCACTCACTCACAATACTCATGTCTTTGATCTACATCACACCGCAGTCGATGGATATGCTGAAGTTTCGAAGCATTTTTTGTACGTGTTATGCTTTGCATCCAACAACAGACAAGTTATTCCGGGATGGGGATACCTCCGCCAAGCCCAGTTACCTTCGCGGACCTCCGCCGAGTACGCTTCATGAAAATCTAGAAACTTTAACGCCGTACCTTGGATTATCAGGCAGAAAGGGAATCCAAGATTTCATACTTTCAAGGAAGTCATTGAGCGGCAGAAGCGGCAGGTCCGCAACTACTCACAGTTCAACAATAGGTCACGAATCCTCACCCTGGCGTCCTTAAGCGAGAGGACAATCGACAACATTGACAGTCGACAACGACAACGACAACTTTGATTGGTAGCGACAGCGCTGGCTGATAATGATAAGGTAGCACAAAGATCAATTCGGGTTTCTTGTGCACACCAACCTACTTGCCACTCTCAGGCATAGAGCGGTTCCACGAGTGGTTCTCATCACCGGACACCAACACATTCACATTGGGTGCAAGGCCTGCTCCCGTTCTTTGGGGATGAAATTATCTGTTTTCTTACGTCGAGTATGTAGAAACAGGTCATAGTAGCGATTGAAAAGTTTTCGATGACTGGAAGGTTGAAATTGATGGATAGATTCCATGGCGAAGGAATGGCCGAGCTGTGGAGAAAACATTGAAAGAGGCGTGCGCAGTCGAAGCGAGTTCAAGAAGTCTCCGATTGGGAAATAAGAATGCGAGATCCGTGGAGGAGCGAGACTTCCAGAGCCCGCTGTGGATAATCGCAAGAGCACTCCGAGAAAAGACATAGCTGACACTCGCGAATTACCCGACGGGTCCCTACCAGAGTTCAAGCAGAGGGGGACTATCCCGAGTCCCACCGGCTAGTGAGCGGTTGCCAATCTCGGAACAACACCGCCGAAGCCTTGCCATTGATGTCCAGGCAGTCCGAATCAAGGCCCCGTCTCACTGCAGGTATAGGCCGCGTCGTCTTCTCGTATCCCGTTTGGGCAACTTATAGGTCACCGAGTACCGATTCGGGATGTATTATCGTACTCCTTTCGGCAACGCACCAAAACGAGTATCATATTCGGAGGCTCGGAACGGGCCTTCGGTCATCCCGATACCTCAGCACGGCATCAGCTTCAAAACGGATATAGCCTTACAGCGCCCGTGAGGTAGCATCGTCGATCTCACTACATAATCTCACTTTTTGGTCCGAGGAACCAGGTGATATTTGTGATACAAGTAAGGAGAGGAGAAGATCATCAGACCACCAACGTTTCTAAATTACAGTAGAGTGACTGCCATGTAACCTCATGATGTTGTAATATTCGCTGGAATATTGGAACCGAGGCGCGACTGTCAGTTCTCAGATTTCTTGCTGACTGGCGGTAGGTTGGTGGAGAAATTTGGAATAGAGGGGCTGATATTAGGTTGCATAGCTGTGGAGAGCATGGAGCTGTTGGAGGCTTGGAGAAATGCAAGGGTAAAAGGCTTGTTTGTTTATGTTAAGGGCAGGGGAGGTACTCGAGCAGAAGCATTGACCAAGCGGAGGTACGACCGAAAGCTTGTTGTACCTATTGCGCCCTTTCAAACGCATTTGTATGGATGAGAAGCCCTGTCATGCATGTGTGCAACCCCATTGTCTACCACTGTTCTGGTACATGTGGCGTCGGCAGTTCTTTTCGGCGTATCAAGTCAACTCGCACATCACCCACGTCCATATGCGTTCAGGTACGGTACTAACTCTCCCAAAATTGCCGGTACCGGCCCGCTGTGCGGCTTAAACACATGTGGCACTGCAGTAAGTGAACGCGTCTCGTCTCGTGGGCCGGTCCGACATGGCTGACTATTTATGCGAGGTTGGTCTTATCTGCGGTGAGCGCAATACAGAAATATGATATCTTTTGCGGGGCGTCCGAAGTTTCGCCAGCCTCATTTTTGCCCTCATTCAAATCGAGGTCATTCGAAATTCTCGATCTGATTAAGGCAGCAGCTCAGCTGCGGCTGATGCTGCAAATAAGGATGGATACGGAGATCTTTTGTTGGGAAGACGCAAACGTTTAAGATGACTGATAAGTAAGACACGCAGGTAAGACAGGTCAAAGTTGGAATCGAATTGAAAAGGGCCACATTTCATGGCGAGCTCGTGTGGTCAGCTAAGCGTGGGGAGTGGGTTGGCATTTTGATATGATCGTCGATATAGTCCGTGGGGGAAGGAAATGATGTCTGATATGACAGTGGGAGAAATTGGCTGAGAGAGTCGATTGGAAGCATTCTGTCCGTTAACCCCACTATCCGCGGATAGTGAAAACCCTCGTGATTTCGCTGGAAGATCAGAGGTGCTCATGATTGTCAGACCGGGATGGCATACGATCTATCATAATGTCAGTCGGAAGGCGAGCTGCAGCGCATTACATTAACTCTTCATACGTAATGAGCAAGCGATGCTGGGAAATTAGAAATTGTATGCAGGAAGGCGATACTGACAGATGAGGGGTAGGTTGGAGTCATCGCCCAGCTTGGTTGTTGAGTGCCAGGTATGTCTCAGGGATAAATGAAGATACTCGTGCCGTGCCGCTCAGCACCCGCGAGCGCGAACCTCAGAAATGCGGAGACCAGTAACGATTGTACGTTCGTCACTGCTGCGCTACTGTGCTACTACTGCAGAAGACTCAGTCATCCACAGTACCAATTCGATGAACTTCAGGTACCGAATGGAGAGAGAGCTTCGGGCTTTGTGTAGCGCTTGCAAAGATAACGAGAGAGTAAATTTCATCCGAAAACATCATTTTCTTTTGGTTTCTTCGACCAGAATGACAAGACATGGCGAAGCCAATGATTCGATAGATGAGGTGAGACCAAGCCTCTGAATGCTGCTCTGTCCTGAGTGCGAAGTGTGCGCACCTGCGGGTGAGCTCAAAGGCGATTGCATAAAGCTCTGCAGAATTGAAGACTAACTCATGCATCAGACGATTCTTACTTTCATTTGATTTGAGCTGGGGAACGAGGAGCTAAGACATAACGTTGCCTGAGGGATTCAAAGCTACTCGGTATCTCGGTACCCATAGTACCTCGCATTTATTTACCTGCATCCGATCTATTTCGGGCAGCATTTTGATTTTGGGGGCGAAGCGTCTGTCCTGGAGACCATGGGCATCGTGATAAGATGCTGACATGGTCAGCGAGCACAAGACAGGCATGACGTGACAGTTATCCCCACGTTTTCCACTTCGGCTGGCTTTTTTTCATGTAAATTAATCAACGTGATTATCAGGCCAGATAGCAGATAGCAGATGGTACTACTGTGGATATTTATTGCGGGTAGCTTGCTTGCTTGCTGCTTTGCCTTGCCTAACGCAGCCCCCAGCAGCCCATCCTTGCTTCATGGCTGCTTGCTTGCTTGCGCATGCAGATCACCGAACATGTGTCTACAGGGTTTTGAAAGATTCGAAGGGGCTTCGAGAAGGATTCGTGAGGGCTGTGCGTCGCTGTGCTCCTTCGCTTGCTGAGGTGACACGGATCTACCGGAACATTCAAGGCCTGAAATCTGTGCCACGGAGATAATCCGCAATTTTTGGTATGTGTCATGCAGATTAATGGAGGGTATCTATTGATTGGTTGGGCATGGGGGTTTGGAAGATCAGGAAATGGGATTTGTTGACTTGAGGACCTGTTGTTTCTTGTCCTCGATCCCCTAGCGAAGGTATGGCATGCGATTCGCCGTCGCTATTGTAATGAGAATCATAGGGGCAGCGAGTGACGTGAAGCGGAGAGCCTAACGCGTCGCGATGTCGCAAATGTATGGGCAGTGCCAAGTTCCAGCACATTGTGACTCGATGGGAGAGCGGTAACGAAGGTTCCGTCATTCGAGGACGATCATAGACATCTTTTGCTCCTTTGCGCATGGAGATACCCGACAGCATAGCAAGGCGCAATCTGCGACCTTCCTCCTCGCTCTCGAGTTTGCCTTCATTACAGTACAGTAGTTGTATTTACTTTGCACCTCATGATCACGACCACAACTCGTGCTCTCGTCCTGCATCATCTTTGCATCGGACGTTGAGCCTACTACGTATCAGACCGAAATAATGTACTGTAGCGAAGCAGGGGGTTCCAGGCTGGCGCAGACCAGATGGTAAACAAAGTCACCCTTTCATATCCTGGTCTCGCTACGTTATTTTCGGTCTGATACGTTGTATACAGTAGTGTCCAAGTGCAGCGGCGCGTCATCATTCCCGCCGACAGATGCCGCACTATCCATTCAGACCTCAAACGACCTCTTCTTGATTCCGTTAAGTGCAGCAGAGTCTTATCTAGCGATTCCGCAAGCGAAGTACAAATGGTAACATTGGGGTGCCAGTCTGTACTGTGCCTGTATTCGTATTGCCTTGTATCGGATCAGCTCCGGAAGCTTTCGAATTAGGTACAGGATTTGCGAGTTGACGGGGATTTTCTTGTTTTTATGTGACTCGATTCATCCTCAACTTCCGGCCTCAGGCGCAAGGAATCCGAGGTCCCGACATCGTGTCACGCTCCCCACAGAGGTTGAGATTTGCAGGGGATGAAAAGGAGGGTCCACGCCGTTGGACCGTAAGTGCAACATGGAACGTGCTCTAATGTGGGAGAATTGGCTCCAAACCCTACCAGCAGTCAGGCTCAACGCAGGGATCTTGCCCGTCCAGCAGGGAATAAGGTCAAACATCCCGCCTTTACGCTCCTCGCTGCTCTTTCTCCCTTTTGTCTCCAACAAGGAATAGCCGTCGATGATGGTGTGGTCATCCCTTGCGAGCCGAAGCTAGCCAGATAATCTATACTGCAAAGCGTTAGAGCAGTCAAGGTTAGTCATGGTCAGTCCTCCAGGAACATGAAACTCCCGAACGAAAAGGAGGGACGATGAACAGATGAACACGAGATAGGGTGTGCTGCGGAGGCTTTGAGCCGTTGAGAGGGTGTGTGGGGCATGCAAGTACAGCTCACTGAGTTAAGAGGCATGCGACAAAGGCAGAAGACGTCGTTTCTTTCTCAAAATCATCATCACCACCAGGCTTTCCCTGCTCTGCCGAGGTGATTACGCAATTGGTAAGTCGAACCCGGAAATCGAGCTTGGGCTGACGCACTGTCTTGTAGGGCAGACCAGTCCTCGCCGCCTTTGCACTTGAACAGCACAAAGCATGCAGCTTTGCGTAGGACGGACCTTCTCATTCGCTAGCATTTGACTGTTCCAGGCACTGCCCTGCAGCCATGCTGATCATGGCATTCTGGCAGACTCTCATCGCAATCTTTTCTCGGCCTCAAAAAAATTGGAGAGTGAGCTTTGAGCGGATTCACAGTCGTTGGTCACTTCCATATGTAGCTCTGCAGAACACACAGGCGTTCATGCACATGTAAATCCCTTCCATATTTAGTTATAATCAAACCTTTTCGTTGAGAACGATAGAAAGTATATTTTGAAGAAGCTATGCCCTTTTATCGCGGACTGCCGGCAGCATTTCGTTCAGGCCAGGGGAGAGACCACAAACCTGGAAAGGAAGCACTGCGCCTAAGCACAGCTTGACTCCACACGTACCGTATCATCAAGGTTAAAGTTACCAACAAAAATAACCGCTGCAGCAGGATAACGATTTCCATGCAAGGAATGTATAAAACAATCAACGAACCCTGCTGAACTCTGCGTCATCGCCTCGGAGGAGCGAAAATATCTCCCTCTGCCTGGCAGCGTCTGCCCTGTCCATTCGCGCTCGTATGTATGATCGTATCCTTTTACTCCCTGGTTATGCCCTTTTTGCCTTGGCGAAGACGCAAAGCAAATAATAGCGGACCTGGCACTGTATGTAATTATTGGCATGGTCACAGCATATTATTTCCCAGATCAGACCATCAAGGCACCTCTTCCTGCTCACCGTCCCACGCCTCCTCCTGACCCTTCTGCTTCTGTTTCCGGTCATAGGCCTTTGACCCGACCCCGTCTTGTTTTCTCGATTTGGCGGCGGTGAAAGGTACTCTAAGTCAGAGTAATATTACGATGTCCCACGGAAGATCCAGTTGGTTTTTCTCTCGCCAAAGATTGTAGTCCTCCACCCCTTGTCAATAGATCACAAGATCACATCAACGGCGTCTAACAATGCAGAGGCATGAATGCTGGCAGCGGTGTGAAATATCGAGAAATCAGACCGTTTGTATGGAGCACAGAGTGCAGGGACAGGCCCCGTAATCCTATTCTTATTCTAGGTCAAGCTTCCAGAAGTTTGCTCTAGCATCCCAGGATGGTTCCTAGAAATAATCAAAGATCTCCCACATAAAAATAATCAGCCTGCATCTGATAGATTGAAGACAGAAGGGTCATTAAAGCGTCTATCTATTCCCTCCATTCTATCCAAGCCAGCCCTTTCTTGCTGCTCTACTGCTTCTATTTTCAACGCTTCGCCCCAACAAGGCTCAACCCTAGGAACAAGTTAACCATCATCGCCCAACACATACAATTCCGACCCTAAGCTAACGGCCCAAGAAACAAGATACGTACCTGTTGTGCCTCCCGGTCTTGGAATAATCTGCACTTCCGTTCGGTATCTGCGCTAGTTACTTTCGAGCATCTTCCACCC
>NXFV01000859.1:0-60373 GCA_002803225.1 Gamarada debralockiae | reverse complement strand
AAAAAAAAAAAACAAAAAAAAAAAAAAAAAAAAAAAAAAAAAAAAAAAAAAAAAAAAAAAAAGAAGAGAACTCTCCCGTCACTACCAAAAATCACTTCGTCAACACCGCATCCCTTCCCTCCTTTTTTAAAAATTTCAAAAACCTTCCGTTCCTTCCCACCACTTTGTGTTTGTCTGAGACGCACAACCTGACGGCCGATATTTTCGATTATAATCCGCTTCTGCAAATAACGAAGTCCTGCAGGCTTTCAGGCTCATTCATCGAAGGGCGACCCCCGCGAAAGCCCTCCCGCATCCACTGCGCCTGCGCGAAAAACCACCACGCAACGACCAAATTGGCCAGCTGCATTGAATTGTCGGATGCAGCAGTACTAGAAGGGACATTCAACGCCACATGACTTGAGGCCTCGAAAGTAGGAAGGGTATTTGGTTCCGCGATTGAGTTGTCGTCGGCCACTCATATTGCCCTCGTTCGCAACCCTGTCAACGTCAACAGGCACCCAAGAGCAGAGATGCATTCAATCACGGATTTCTGGTTTTTGTTCTAAACCCCTCTTCATCTAAACGCCTGCTTGCAAGGCTGCGTTATTGGGCAATTCCCCAATTGCAAGCTCAGATCCAGTTACAAGATGGACTCACCCTCTCTGTTGGCCACGAGCTCCCCAGCTACTTCTGAATTTACAATATCACCACAACCTACCACTATGACCTCACGTCTTTCCCAATCTTCGAGCGCGACACCACGGCGCACAAAACCGAGCAATGTGCAAACGTCCTTCCTTCCTCCAATTTCCTCTACAAACTCCATACCATCGGCCATCAGCGCATCGCCGGTGACCACCGCGAGCTCCCTCCAAGCCTCGCCCATCATGTCTCCCGAAACAACACAAATTACTACGAATAACTCCTCCATACAAGGTTCACCCGATGGCCCACGCGGCCGTGAGTCCGACTTTACTCCGCCGAGCTTTGAGCTCCCCGAGGCGATCGTGTCGCGCAAATCAAGTCAAAGTGCTATGAGCGAGGCTGTTGCTATAAGCAAGTCACCTGGATTGATACGAAGACTTTCGAATAGAGCTTCAAACTTTGCCGGGCGACGAAGGCAATCCTCTACCACGGCAATGAGTCGAGATCACAGCTCTGGTCCTGTCATAATGCGCCGAAGAAGTGACAGTACCAACACGGCTCCGGAGGGTGGGAGAGGTGCTTTCTTTTCCGACTCAGACAGCGAGACCTATGAATACTATCGAGAAGAGCCTGCCATTATTGGCTTGGGGGTGGAAGGTATTCGGGATTTCCCAAGCACCACAGCCTCTGTCTCATCCACTGCTGCGTCTGCGTATCCTGCCCCAGGTCCAGTTATACCGTCTATCCTCCTCCAAGGAACCACTCTGACGAAAGTTACGAAGAAGAAGAAGAAACTTTTGACTTTTGTACTTGAAAATGAAGCGGCAAAGGTCTCATGGGACAAGAACAAACCTTCCAAGTCTTTTTATATCGACGACATCAAGGACATTAGAGTTGGATCCGACGCTCGAAATTATCGCCAAGAATTTGGAATTGCAGCTGAGTACGAGTCAAGATTCTTCTCTATCATCTATGCTATCCCCGATAAATCCAAAGGTCGGGCACAGAAAGTGATGCATCTGATTGCCAACGATGATCAGACCTTCGATCTTTGGACTTCCACTCTGGATGCTATCTCGAAGCACCGTCAGGATCTCATGACTTCCCTGTCCTCGTTCCATGAGAAAGCAGTCAGGGCATATTGGCGTACCGAAATGAGCAAGCAATTTCAAGATAAGCCACATGCTGAAGACGAAGAAGAGATCGATATCGTTGGTGTGGAGCGACTCTGCCGATCCCTCCATATCCATTGCTCTTCAAATTACATTCGTTCCAAGTTCACTGAAGCAGATGTTTCGCGATCTGGCCGGTTGAACTTTGTCGAATTTCAAGAGTTTGTTAAGCTCATGAAGAGAAGAGAGGATATTAGAGCGATATACCGGGAACTAGCTGCTGATTCGGAGAAAGGTATTACTTTAGAACAGTTTCTTGACTTCCTCAGAGAGGTTCAGAACGAGGATGTTGAGGTTGATCGATCTCACTGGGAGGGTGTGTTTACCAAGTTCGTTCGGCGGTCAAAGTCAAAGGAGCAGGCAATGCAGGACGCCGCAGATGGCGAAACGCCCCGAATGAATGAGTCAGCTTTGGCAAGCTTCTTGATCTCGTTGTTCAATGTCCCATTGCGCAACACTCCTCCAGAATACACTCTTGATCGCCCGTTGCACGAGTACTATATTTCCAGCTCGCACAATACCTACCTTCTAGGCCGTCAAGTAGCTGGTCAGTCGAGCGTGGAGGCTTACATCTCGGCCTTGAACAAAGGATGTCGATGCGTGGAAGTGGACTGCTGGAACGGCAACGACGGACAGCCCGTCGTCATGCACGGCAGAACCCTGACCAGCCAAGTGTCCTTCGCTGATGTCATGTCGACCATCAGCAAATATGCTTTCGCCAAGTCGCCTTACCCATTGTGGGTCTCCTTGGAAGTTCATTGCAATCCGGCACAGCAGGCAATCATGGCCCAAATTATTAAAGACACCTGTGGCTCTAAGCTTGTGACTCAACCAATTGACCTATCAGCCGAGCAACTTCCATCGCCCTCCCAGTTGTTACATCGAATCTTGATCAAAGTCAAGACGCCCAAAACTTTCGAAAATGCGGTGTCGACGGAGCAAGTCAATGGACGTAGCCGTGGCAGCAGTCTGAACTCACCGTACATGAGGCCTATGCAGCTGGACAATTCAACCGTTTCAGCCGCTTTATTACCGTCAAGCCCTTATGCTCGGCCGAATAGGTTCATCACCCGCAATCAGTTCAAGAACTCCGGCAGCGAACTCGATAGTCCTAGCAGTAGCACCAGTGATAGCGAGAGTCTCACAGAGGTCGACCCCAAGTCAAAGGATACCAAGCGGAAAACCAAAACCAGCAACATCATTAAAGTTCTGGGAGAACTTGGTGTCTACAGCGCAGGCCTCAAATTCCATGGATTCGATACTCCGGAAAGCAAAGCCTACAATCACATATTCTCCTTCATGGAAAATACATTCGACAAGAACAGCCGCACTCAAGAGGACAGGCGTGCCGTTACTAGGCACAATATGCGTTACATGATGCGAGTCTACCCCAACGCATGGCGTGTCGCCTCGACCAACTTTGATCCGCTCAAATACTGGCGAAGAGGAGTGCAAATGGTGGCTCTAAATTGGCAAACGTACGACCTGGGCATGCAAATGAATGATGCGATGTTTGCAGCCGGCACGGATCAATCAGGTTACGTTCTCAAACCGTGTGAACTTCGTGAGATTAAAATGATTCCAACTGTCCCTGAGGAGGCCGGTGCTGGTCATATCAAACGCGAGCGCAAGAACGTTAACTTCTCGATCGACGTTATCTCAGCGCAGCAACTCATGCGCCCCAAGGGCCTTGCTGCAACCCGAAGTGTCGATCCATACATTGAAGTCGAGGTCTACCATGCTGACGACAAGACCAAAGAGAACAAGGGTGTCGTTGGGGAAGGAGGATTGGATGCTTCCAGCAAAGATGGAGCTTCTGGGCTTGGGGTACCACACAGACGCCGCACCCAGATTGTCCAGGAGAATGGCTTCAATCCAGTCTTCGACAAGAAATTCAACTTTGCCCTCACCACCAAGTTTCCCGACCTCGTCTTCGTTCGCTGGACTGTCAGATGTTCTTCTGATGGTACAAGCTACAGCGACCGAGGATTTCCCCTGGCTACCTATACTGCCAAGCTCAGCAGTCTCAAGCAAGGTTATCGCACAATTCCTCTCTACGACAGCAATGGTGATCAATTCTTGTTCTCGACGCTTTTCTGTCGCATCAAGATTGAGCCAGCGACCCTCATCTATGTCAATGGGCCGGAAGAACCATCAAATGTCAACGTGCTCAAGAGGGTCTTCAACAGAACTCCAATGTCACCGAAAACCTCCGTCGATAGCGGCCATCAATGATCACCTACTCAACGCCAACCAATCATTTTCAATTCTTTTGTATAAATATTCAACCTGTATTTCACCAAAGCACCCGGCGCACTTCAACCAACAACTGTACTCATACAACTCTGGATTCTCCGCATTTTCACGACCTCGTTTCAGCCCATCGATTTTGGGGCTTTCGGCCTTCTCATTTCCTTTGAGACGTACAATCAGAAGGATACTCATAATGGCAAGGGAACAATTGGGAATCATATAGATAGGAAGGAACACAAAAGTGGCTCGCGCTACGTCTGCATTATCGGTTCATCGGCATCATCAGTGTCCTCACACTGCAAATCCACTCATTAGATTTCTTTTGTCACTTGGGATTCTGCTTTTGGATTTCATATTCAGGTGGACTGGCTTCCTTTTTCGGACATACTTCTTTCACAGCTGTGCTGCTTGATTGAGTGGATTTTTGGAGCGCTTCGCGAATTATCTTACAGGACTGGTTTCATGCTTTGGCTACGCGTGCGATTGATATTGAGGCGTTTTTGCGTTTGGGAATGGTACGGATATAACTGGGACGGTTGCATGCTTTGGGATGGGAGACTTCCCTGTATATGTATTACGATCGCTTTTGAAGCTTGATCGACCACTTTGTGCTTTTAGGAGCGAGGGGAAAAAAAAATAATAGGTGGTTAATGATAAGAAGAACTGCATTGCATTCGGTGGGAAGGGAATGAGGACAACGTGTGGGCGGCGAGAGGATTGATGAGACATGCGCGGATCATGAGCATGAGAGAACAGAGATAGAAATGCAACGACAGTTCTTCCAGTATCGTTCCGGCTTCTTCGCTAGATCCCTTCCCCTTCCTGGCCACGCCTCTCGTCCATGTTGTCTCCGAGCGGAGTACGGAGTACTTTGAAAGTCCATGTACTCATTATTCGAGGCTTTCACAATGAGTGTTAGAAGTCTCCACCGTCAGTGGCATTGTTAGCGCGATCCTTTGCGGGGTGACGTCGGATTTGAGACGGACTTTAGCACTATGCATTTCCTTAGTGCGGCACAGTTTGTACGTATCTTTCACTCTTCATACACTCCACTCTGCAATGGTGCTTTCCCAGCTCTTTACACGATTTCGCGCTCACGATCGGACTTTATCGAGTTTCAAGCGCGAGACCGATACTCTCAATTGTTTACCCGGGCATTGTTCGGCTCGGAGTTAAGAACGTAGGACCCGTATGCCAGTATCAATCTCGCGATGTTTCTTTTCTGCTAGTTAATCAGATTGCATATATAGATACTAATTGGTTCCCCTGTCTTCGAAGCTGTCACCATTCGTAACAACTCAGTTGAATTCAATTCAAGTTAATCTTCTGTCCACCTCACCTCAGCCCACTTTCTCAACACCTAATTCACCAACAACACCTCAACAAGCACCATGGCCAAACTCCTCGTCGTCTTCGGCGCAACAGGCCAACAAGGCGGCTCAGTCATCAACTCTGTCCTCAACGACTCCGAGCTTTCAAAACAATACAAGCTCCGCGCCATAACCCGTGACCCTTCCGCCCCATCCGCCCAAGCCCTGCACAAGAAAGGCGTTGAGGTCGTTAAAGCCGATGTCGACGATGTGGAATCTCTCAAGCCCGCAATGAAAGGCGCTCATACCGTATTCGGTGTCACAATCACAGTCTACGACGCGCACCTCAAAGAGCGTGAAATCCGTCAAGGAAAAGCCCTAGCTGACGCAGCAGTCGCAGCAGGTGTAACCTACTTCATTTTCTCCACCTTGCCACACACGGGACGTATTTCTGGCGGTAAATTCCCGGGATTCGAGAGCTTTGAATCTAAAGCTGAGGTCGAGGATTACATTCGCTCTTTATCCATTAGGAGTGCTTTCTTCGCCCCGGGATCTTTCATGCAGAATTTCGGCTCAAACATGGCACCGCGTCCGGCCGGTGACGGAACATATGTGCTCGCCAATTTCGTGAGCCCGGAGACGAAGTTGCCTTGGATAGACGCAGCTGCTGATACGGGGAAATATGTTGGTGCTATCCTCGCTGATCCGGAGGGGTTTGATGGGAAAGTTTTGAGCGCGAGTACGGATATTTGGAGTTACCAAGAGGTCGTGGAGGCGATGAGTAAAGCGAGTGGGAAGACGGTGGTGTATAAACAGTTACCGTTGGATGTGTGGAAGGGGTTCTTGCCGCCGAGTCATGTGGATAATATTGTTGGGATGTTTCAGTATATTGAGGAGTTGTAAGTCATGACTGGGGGACCCTTCTGAATGAAGCAATTGCTGACTCTGAGATATCTAGTGGATATTATGGCCCGGATACTAAAAGCAAGGTGCAATGGACGGCGAAGCAGGCGAGAGGGAAGTTGACGGGGTTGGGGGAGTATTTTGAGAAGTTCCCGCTTAACTTGCAATAAGTGGAGTGGGAGGTGGAGGTGTTTGAAGGAGGCAGCCACGGTGGAAGACGTTCCAGGCACATGTTATGAGAGATATGAAAAGCGTCCACTGCTTGAGCTTGCTGGGCGTCCGGATAGTTTTATTTTTTTGCGCAGCAGCCAGCTACATAAGCAGACAGACAGGAAATTGTGAATTTCACTTTTAGAGTAGTATATCCATCTAAAATTCACGGTGTTCCTTTTCTTTCTTTTCTTTCCGGGGCTTGGCAAGTTCTAGTTACCAGATGAGACTCCCTGAACTCTCCGCCCGTATTCCTATCCCTAATAAATCCAAAGACACATCTCTATCCGGCTAATAACTAGCACCATAACCAACAGTATAGTCACAGCCAGTACAGCAATGCACCTGTACAGTTGTATTCAGAGGCAGAAACACTTTGGCTGTCAAGGTTAATATAGGCCAGATAGTTGACTTGACAGGGCCAGGAGAACCTTAAGAGAGCATGATTAGCGATCTAATTATAAGGACTAGCTATATATCAGGAACACAGCATCTGAATTCAAATAGCTGTGTTAGGAGTAATAATTATAATATTACTTCAGGGGGAATTACTTGATAGCTAGATTACTGAGTTAGAAAGATAGGATAAAATATTAATGTAAGAAGAAGTAGTAGCTTCGGGTAGTTGATTATGCGATCATGTGTCTCTTTTGTTCTGGTGTTTAGTGTAGGAGAAAAAAGTGATACGTTGAATTAAATTACTATTCCATCACGATGCATGACGAGTGAGTGTATTCCACGCTTTCTGTATGGCTATCTACAGCTCTTGCACCCCCTTCCGGCCTTGAATAAAATGCCAAAGTTCAGTAACCACCACCCTGCAATTTCATTAGCTATCTCAATATCACTTTGCTCCAAACTCGAGTGTCATTTCATCGAGCGCTAATCTGCATTTGGGGAGACATACTGTGTCTGGCTGGTTAGAACCCGATCCTGAGCCAGAACCAGAACCCGAGCCTGAGCCCGAGCCCGATTCGGGATCCGTTGCCTCAGGTAAAGTGTCAATTGAACCAAGGAGTTCCTATAGTGGTCACTGGGTCAGCTTGGGTTTGTTACCGGCCCAGGGAGTCTCTATCATCCCAGGCGGTTAGAGAGAAGAAGGAGGCACTCTACTCACGATGTATGTTGAATGATGCGGCTTCTTCTGAATGGTAAACAAATTCGGGCCATGGAGATTTTTATTTGTAAGGCGCGATTCATAATTGCCAACTCGTGAAACCGGAAGACCAGGACGGACGTCATTCCCGCTATTCCCAGACATCATCAACAAATGTGTATCATAGCACTCTGTTGCAGGAATCGATGGAGGTTCGATAGCGTTGTGAACTACAATGTCCTGTGCGATGTCAACCTTCGTAAAAGCGTCTGAATCTCAAGTATTGCTATGTTCGATCAAGAATTATAACTTACAGGCTTTGGAAGAACCTCTACTTGGATCATAACACTGCATAGATTCGATAGATTATAATTCATTGCGTAATGTAGTTGCTTCGAGAGAGGAAGATTGATAGGGGCTGTCTAGGTGTCGGATAGACGAAGTGTTTACATCTATCGAAGATGATCACAATCTTCGCCAGCAAGGACAGAATGAATGGACTTCAAACCAAAAATCGTATAGAGAAGACGTGTCTGAAGGCAAGAGCAAATATTCCTTGTATGTGGAAGCAGCGGAATCGATACCTGGCGTGAGAGCTTCTTAAGTATTACGAACTTGAATTGTTGGGAAATTTTGCCCCTTTCCCCCTCTATCTCCGCATTATACGCCACGCTTTCTGGAACGTAACCGGACAGCAAGTTAATCTCCATGGCCAGCTGAGATTATGCTGCTGCCGTGCCATTTGATCCCGATACCTCATCAGCTCCCATTGCTGATACCGAAATACCGAGCAACTGATTGGTCAAAATGTGACTCCGTCGGAGAATTACCAACTTACATGTAAAGTACAGTTATACGGAGTGATAACAGCTCAGGCGTCAATATTTCCATCATCGTGCCGTGCTTTGGTTCTTCATCTCCCTCTTGTCTTGGCGTCGATCATGAATTGTATGCAGCACGTCGGGTCAGCTTTGACTCGAAGGATCCGCTGAAAACAACTAGACTCATGGCAAAACCTGAGATGCTCGCTGTGGCACTACCAAAATGTCAGGGCCACATTGGAGTCTCATGATCCATCACCGGTTTCCTTTCCCCACTTCCGTGCCCGGTAAGAGTTTTGTGGCGCACTTGTAATGAAATCATAAAAGATGATAAACCCATTGCCGAACACCATATAGAAACATCAGTATAGAAACAAGAAATAGCATAGAGCGTGGATTATCATTTGGGTATCGAACAAACTATGTATTGGTGGCGAGAAGTCCAAAAGATTTCCCCATATACCAGTGACTTGTGATGGTGCAAACGGTACGATGTCAATGAGGTCGGTAGTGATCGGTACTACGCTCTGACTATTATCACCCGTTCGTTGATGTTACCAGCGGGTATACTTGCCAGGGCAGAGGAACTTGCCATTCCAGGGAACCGGAGTGCCCAGCTCAACTTCTATCACCGGTAGTCGTCGTACGTAAGACCTCTCGTATCCAAGTGCAATGTCTCAGAGCGGCGGTTTGACCTTCAATATCTTAAACAAATGACACAGACGTGGATGCAAGGACCGGATTGATACAATCGATACTTGACAACGAGGGGGTGGGTGTTAGACCCCGGCGACCTTACAAAAATCTCCCGTTACAAGGTTTAGCCTACTGGGAGTTGGCTGGATGCCGAGACTACTTCGTTCAGTCAATGCTTCCGCTATAAACAGAGTCAGGTTCTGAGCAGGAGGTAGAAATGCTATACACATAAATTGCCCAAACCCAGACAGTCTCGCGGATCCGTAGAGATCTTCGGAGCCCCAGAATCTAGGGACGACATCTCGCCTTCAAGTTCCCTATGGAAGACCAGAGTTAACCCGAGATGGGAGGTTTCCGTCCGAGTGACAATGGAAAGCCGATGTGGCATTGGAAATGCTCCCCGTTCCTATAATATCTTGAAAAGAGGCTTCTGCCTACAAAATCTACGAGTCTTGACACCGTAGTATCTAAAAACCGGGATGGTAACTTTAATTTCATAACAATCGAGTTCTGATGAGCACTTGCGATGATGGTAAACCGCGGTGCGGGGAAGCACTAGCTTCTCGGAGAGCTTCCGAGAAGTGTGCATCACAAAGAAAAATCTATATTATTACCTTAAATAACCGAAAGGATTTGGACCAAACACGTGCCACGAGAAATGAACGAAGCTGCGAGGCCAAGCGTCCCGGTTTTGCTTATTAACCGGGGCGGGAAACGACCCGTGTCTACCGACTCCAGTCAAACGGCTAACCACCATTGTTGGCCGAAGTGTGGAAAACCGGGCGTGTGGGGTTTTTGCGCTGTTAGCACCCAAGGGAAAGTTGTTGAGCATTCGATGCCTGTGAATCTTGCTGTGAGCATGAGGCAACCGGTGAGAAAACCCCCTCCCGAGTCCAGTCGACCTTGTGTAAAACATGACTCCCTTTCATTTCCAAGAGAATTATAACAATAGCCGACTTCTCTTTGAAAACTACACTGCTCAAACCAAAAGGCTCTTTATCGCAAAGACACAGCCAGAAGACCCTTCCAGAAGCCCCGTCCATGAACAGAAGCCTTTCCTATCACTATCATGACAATGGCGTTCTCCCACACACTCTACAAGGACGATTGCACACAACCACACTGCTATTACCTAAAATTACAAACTGTTGAGTTGTATTCTCAGAGTGAGTTTTGGCGATTTTATTATGTGTAAGAGAACAGTTTCTGACAGGCGTGAAAGACAATATCATCATCGACATGATCGATGTCGACAATTCAGCGGCCGAGGCATTGTTGGGAGGCAGGAAAAGACAAGTCGAGGAACGCCGTGTAGATTCGGATAGCAGTGATGATGGAAATTCGGGTTGGAGTGCTTTAACAGCATGCTTTGGCGTTTCACAATGCCTGGCTAATCTCATACTTTGCTTTAGTGGTCAATAGGCAGGGACATTTATACCTCAAATGAATTTGGAGCAGTTCTGCGCTCTTAAAGTGCTTTCTGTTATACAATGTTCACTCTCCCATTCACTTTGTAGATATATTCAGGGGTAGATTGAGGGGCCTGGGAGACGAGCGGAAATATAAGAAGCCTCAATGAAAACTGTGGTGAGGGATATGACCAGATCTGGTATTGAAAACCACCGGGATTGTTATGCGACTTCCTGTATCAGCAAATTCAAAATCATGTATATTTCAAGAGAGCGTAGTCCAACTATGTACATAACCCTTTATGCCATGCAATCCCAGGGAAAGTGCGGAACGACCAAGTAAATGAAAGGAATGCTTCACGAAACGGCAGGGAAGCTGTCTGTCTCAAACCACGCAGGTGAGCAATCAAGTAGACATGATTTTATTCAACAGGTGATAATGATCTGGCAGGACGTCGCCCTCCAATGGTAATGTGTACCTCCAGGTCGTATCCAAGGCGACGATCATGAAACTTCATAACCAAATATAGGAATTTGTGTCCGACTCTACAAATTATGTGTCCTTGCTAGAATATATATACGAAAATTGATGAAGAATCAGGGACTGGCGCATAAATGGAAGACTTGGATTCCCTGGTACGTCATCGACCCTGTTCAAAACTGTCGAGGCGGTTCATTAGGTCGGTTTTTGGACCTTTCTCAATCGTACTCTGTACGTGGGGGTTCCCAATCAGGGATAAAGAGTTGTCCAGTAAACCAGTAGTCCGTCTCAAATTCTGTACTCTTGTACAGTTCAGCAAACGTAGCCGCTGAAGACTATGTCAGCCTCTTAAACTACAATTAGATAGATGCTTACCTTTCTTTTTAACTTCCGTAGCAACGAATCGCACAAAATTGCGTTGCTCGTCATTCAACTCCGTAAATGTAGCCCCTGACTTTGGATTCCAATCGAGGCGGAAAGGATCTTGGCCTCTGAGATCATAATGAAAACGTCCCAGTAGTGTCTTCGAGGCAAAAAGAATACCACTCACTAAACCCTTCATTGATTGAGTATACCGAGTCTATAAATTTGGTTAGAACACGGCAAAGCAAGAGACATAGTTTGGATTACTTACCTGCGACTTATTCTCATAAGCCCAATTTCTTTGATGTTTCATGACGCATTCGAGGCTGTGTAGCAAGATGAAGTTTGCTAAGAATAACTCAAACCAATGCAGTCTTCGACTTTTGCCGTGGGAGGTTAATTCTCGAATCTTTTCCAAAATCCGCTTCCGCAGGGGGTTGAGGTAGTTAAGAACAATTATAGAAGACTGTTGGCCGTCGATAATGGGGGCGTCAGTGAGGGGGGTTGTGCCTTTGTTATCTGCTGGTACGCCTAAAGTTTCAGGGCCCTGGAAGCGCCATCCTCCTTCGATACAACGCGATGCTGTCCACAGGCTTAGGACATCTAGTAGGAACTCAGAAGGCTATCGTGTATCAGTTGTGATCTCAGAGCAGAATAAGTAAGTGCCATACCTCTCGACCTTCTTTTTGTCTGGTCATTCTATATGCCATCCCGAATATCTCACGCGCAAGTCTATCGTTTTTGCTCACTTTGCTATTCACGGCTGGAATGATGCTTCTGGTAATGAAGAGTCTAACGTCATTCACAGCTTCCGGGATATCCACAAGGGACCATGGGCATTGGTATATGAAGCGTTGAGACTCCGTCATGTCTGCTAAGTTGAGGATTGCTGCTTTGCGGACGCGGAAGCGTAGAGGGGAATTGAAGCCCTGGGTGAGTTGAATGATCTTTGTTTCCAATGGATTCCATTCTTTGATTGGCTTCAGGATACCAGTGTCAAAATTCATTGAGAAGTCTGGCCTTCTAGAGCTGGAGTCAACAACTTGGCGGAACAAGATTGATTCCGTGATCTTTCCTCGTGCACATGGAAGTCTGATCATTCTTGTACCCCTTTGTTGGCAACTCTTGCACATTCCTCCTGGATCGGTAGAGTTGGGTATACACTGATGAATAGTTAGAGTATGTGCTTTGCCTGGACGAAATTGGCATTTACTCTGATGTGCTGTCTTGAACATCTTATGCATGCTCCTATATATCGTGTTTCCGCTGTCTGCTCTTTCTCCTCGACGGTTGCGAATGGGCCCCGCTTCCTCTGTAGTGGGTGTGGGCTTGCTACATCATTGACATCGGTCATCTTATCTTGCTTTCGTTTCCTGGCTCGGGGCGCTCGTGAAGATTGTGTGCCCTGGGATTGCGGTGCTTTCGGAAAGGATAAGATTGGCCTCTCTGATGTTGGGATCAAACGGGCTAATTCGTTCCTCTCATATGCAGGATACGGGCCTGAGTGTAGGTCGAGGGCCGTTGAATGTGGCTGCGGGACGAAACTGATATCCGGTGAATTCTGGTCCAGAGCTGGATAGTTTGATACCAGATAAGTCGTTTCGTTTAGACTGTTCAGACCTTTTCCCGCCGGGTAATGTAAAGACTGTAGATTTGAGATAGGAGTGAATAGTTCGTTGCTCCATTCACTAGATTCGGATTGGAGGTCCCGGACATCCGTAAGAGGTAGAGAGCCATAGGATAGTGGTTCAAGATCAACCTGAGCAACATTACCAAGTTGGGGGAAGGGTGGAAAGCCGGTGGCTGAGGCGGAGAGGGGAGATGGTATGCGAAGATTCCATGCTGGAGATTCCACGAAATTCGATGGTTTTCGAAAGGTTTCTCGTACTGGGCAGATGAGTATTGGCTGGATTTAAGGCTTTTGGAGACATGAAACTCACCCAATTGGCCAATGTGGTCTGTCAGAGATTCATCGGAAACAAAGCCAGATGATGCGGCTGGCTGCGGATTGCGGCTCGCATAGCCCGGCCCTGGCTGTCCCTGGAAAGTTTGGAAAACTGTGTTCAAGGCGTTTTGTCCGGGGAAAAAAATGACGCTGTTACGCGTATTAGCACCCTGGAACGGAAAGTGCTGCGTTGGGCCTCGGAGCTCCTCATCCGAAGAGAAAGGCTGCTCCAAAATCCCGTTTGTAGCCTCTTCGAATGAAATATGATGTTGTGCGAGTATACTGGCAGCAGCCCGAAGAGTGCCTTGTTCAAGGGTGGAGAGCCGTCGAGAGTTCATATCGTGTGAGCGACAGATGGAATTGCTCGTTGCTGTAAGGCTCGGCAGTTTGCATTGTTTATTAAGGTTGCAGTGGGTGTGGGAACTTTTGAAGCGATTGATCGCATTTATTAGCAGCCTGCTGTCATGTCAGGATTATGAGCATTCCATCAGCCATTGAGGTGCACATCTGTAGGCCTGCAACCTTGGTAACCGGTGAGCTGCCCAAAGCACGGTGGTGCTTAGACAAAGATGCTCCATGCCGCTCGATGTCCAATCGGTAATGAAGGAGGCACAGACGAACTTATGGAACGGCAGGGTAGCGTCGCTTCAAAACCGGGGAGCACCAAAAAAGGCGCAGATCCTGCAGGGGTCTGAAAACCGGACCGTATGCCTCTGACGGACAGCATTCCTCTGTTTTGAAAAGTCTCTCGCGGAGATCCTCAACTTATATATCTTGTAAAGCTTTCTTCCTCGCCATGGTCACAGCTCACCTGGTTTAAAGTCTCCATGCTTTATTACCGTATTAATTGCTTAACAAGACCCTGTCTCAGTATAAGATCATCAACTTCATAAGAGCCGGTATTTTTCGAGCCAAATGCAACCTGTCCGTTAATAAGACGCTGGAACATCCCGAAATTATCCTCGTATATAACACCCTATTCCTCTAATAAGATCTGGTCCAAAATCACTATAACGCTAAGAGTTAACCTGCAAGAAAGGGTCTTGTTAAGCAATTACTACGGTACTTGCCGACCCGTTTTCTGCTTCCGCTCTTTCACCGTCCTCGGAACCGACGCCGGTCCTTCCTTCAACCACCCAAGGGCTTCTTCCCCACATCCCCCAATCTCCCGGTTAGTATGAACATCTCCAACCGACTCCGTGAGAACTTCGTCTTCTCTGCGGCCGGGGTTGTCCCTTTTCCCGAAACCCACGGCCGCTTCCTCAATCACAATCACAATCACAATTCTGGAACGGAGCCGAAAGACCAGGGCAAATCGGTTGACCTTGATGAGCTCTTATACAGCATAAACAAACGTCCCGAATCACCAACCTGGCGCATTGACGGATCTATTTTCGGGACAACGTACTTTGCCACTCCCGTGTTCCTCCTACCCGACATCCCGCCAATGCGGATCGATGTCTTGATCCCAGATCAGCTTGATTGGGACCCGGAGCTATGGGCAATCCTTGGTGCTAGCGATAGCGTCCATATGCATGATCAGAGAGTAGCGGATTTAGGGATCTCTCGATATATCGTTTGTGTGCTAGAGAACTGGACACGTGACTATCCAGAATTTGAGAAAGTGTATCGGGGGCTGCCCTTTGGATCATCCTTTGTAGTCGACAAAATCGGGCTCAAATTATCAGAGATCAACATCAAAGTCACGCGCAACACTACATTTCCAAATCATCTCCTCTCGGTCAACTCTTTGCGGACGATGTGGGACGTCCGAGTCCAAGACATGCCCAGGCAAATAAACATTCTCGAACTTCGATTCATTAAACGGCTCTACTCCTCCATCTGCCTTGTCGAGCTTGACGGCAAATTCATGGTCTTCAAATCGAATCCTCAATCTCCCAGTTCTATTTACCACGAGATCAAAGTCCTGCTATCACTCCCGCCTCATCCAAACATTGTCGGTCCACCGAGAGGCCTCGTAACGATGTCTCATGATACACACAAAGGAGGGGACCCTGTTTGCGGATTTATTCTCGAGTATTACGAGCTCGGTTCAATGGAGGCATTTTTGCCTCGGAGTCTAAACAGCCACTCTTTGTGCCTTCAAGATCAAGTACGATGGTCTCTGCAGCTTGCCTCGGCGCTGAAACACATTCATTCGCAGCCTGGAATGTTCTACTCTGATCTGAAGATGGATAACATTCTCATGCATTCGATCAATGGCAAGATTTCGATCGTTTTAATGGACTTTGAGCAGAGTCGCAATCTTTACACTTGGGCCCCCCCTGAAGTTTTCTATGTCGAATGGATCGCTGAGCTGAGCTTTCGCGACCTTGCTAGAAATGACGGCTTGACAGAAGAAATGATGGCGGAATTCCATCCCGTCATTGAACGATACTTTCGTTCCAGGGGTGTCACTCTTCCACTTCGGCTCAAGCCGCCGGACTACGACAATCCAGACCACGGATGGTATTACCCTTGGCTCACAAGCTCAACTGAGGAACGGGAGGCTGGCGCTGTTTATTGCCTGGGTAGGGCCTTGTGGTGTATCTTCGAAGGCGTCGGTGATACCTCTAATGTTTTGGGCCGATCTCATCCTCACGATTCTGACTCCGAGCACGAGTTTCCCGCGTTCACACGTCGAACGCCAGAATCGGTCCAGAAATTAATCAAAAAGTGCACATCTGGAGCTAGAGAGTGGACCGATGATGGACCACTAGGGCTTTTTCGTCGAGGTGGGAAGGTTTATCCGCGCGGCCGGACTGGTGCCAATGGAGAGCCACTTGCTTCTGTGGAAGAAACCCAGGAGACTATCGAGACTGTTTGGAAGCATGAGATCACGAAAGCAAAAGAATTCTTAGTAGCGCGAGAAAATTACGCTGAAGGCAGAGCAGGTGATAATGACCTGAAAATGTTGGGATATCTTGAACGACCGACATTGCAGGATGTTCTTTCTTTCTTCGAGAATTTTCAAGCCCTTGACATGAATGGAGCGAAGAGTTACTTTGTTTCCTAAGGTTTTGT
Organism: Gamarada debralockiae; assembly: GCA_002803225.1. Taxonomy (NCBI): domain Eukaryota; kingdom Fungi; phylum Ascomycota; class Leotiomycetes; order Helotiales; family Hyphodiscaceae; genus Gamarada; species Gamarada debralockiae. The sequence continues at coordinate 44,063 of NXFV01000859.1, read as the reverse complement.
TTCATTTGTTTCATTTGTACTTTCTTCATGTTGTCGGGTAGTTCCTTTACTTGTGCTGGTGTGATTGAGCGCTACGTTTATGTTATTATCTACGTATTCCACTTAATTGATTTCAGAAAGTCCGCCCTGAGTGGGGATATCGCGAGGTCATCTGTGATACCTCAGGACATGAGGAGAAGTCTTCTAAATCTTCTAAATTTAAGGCTTAGTCGTCTGCACGGCCTTCCATCTTTTCTTGACTTATTGGTTAACATTCTTCATGAATATCTAGCAAAGTAATAAATTGTGGATGTCAAACCGCCCAAGCATGACTGGCCTGTCAGTAGAGCTATGACCCAGAAACTCTGAAATCCCAGCGAAGAAATGCATTTATTCTTTATTCTTGTGGCATAATGGGAAGTGCTCGCATTCGCATGAGAAACCCTGGCATGGCAGCACGCTTGAGGCTGACCATGCCTTCATCTCTTCACGGTAAACTAGTGACAGTGAATTCTGATGCCTGGTATTGCCAAGTCAAGCGTAGCACTACGCGGAGAGATTTCACCTTGTCATTTCGAACCTGTAACCTGATGTTTTTAAGCACGTTCTATAGCGTGACATCTAAGTGGACTGACCGACCTCCCTATTCTCGTTGCCGGGATTACTCTTTGCTTCTACCAAAAGCACAACGGCAGGTGATCGCCCCCTTCTGTTGAAAGCATTGGATGACGTCAACCAGTCATGATTCTGCCTGAATGTTAGAGGAGGTGGATGAATGGTTAGGCTCCAGAGTTTTTAAATGGAGTGGCTTGCAATTTGCGCAGATCAAGTTCCGCAGCAGAATTCTAGTGACTGACGTTGTGTTTCCAAGTGCTCCATAACCATGATGAGTTATGCAATATCCGTTGCTGCCTTGGAGGCCAGAATTCCAGAATTCCGTGTGTGTATCACGTTCATGCTCCACATTATTGGGGCAAATGAGTCGTCATGTAAATTTCCAGCTTTATAATCTTACGTTCAGGCAGACTTCGATGTTGCATTTCAGGGAAGAGTAATATGATTGGTGATTGCGTGAAAGATCGATGACTGTTAGTGAAGAGTTGTGATAGGGAGGCAGCGCTGCTGGCTGATTCCGATTATGCTGAAAATCTATGTTGGAAGCAAAGTCATCAGTCATTCGATTGCCTTTACCCGTTTTGCGGTTTCGGTGAAGAATTGATTAATTTCTACGGTTTACTTTGGCTGGTACAACACCTTCCCTATGATGCCCAACCGCTGCCATACTGCTCTGGAGGTGTGGTACTTCCTACAATAGGCCAAAGACCGACCTATGATGACCCTTGCTGATTCAGCCTGAAAAAGATGGTGTGTTGTTCATAGCGCACCTGACATGTTATTTGAGGCTCAGAGGACGTGGTTGAACCATTGCCGGCCAGGTAGGCCAAACAAGATTCTGCCTTGCAAGATGAAGAGTCTAGAACTGGAACGGATCAATCGGTGAGTATCAGGTGCATTCTATCCCTTCTGGTAGTTTCATTACCTTGACTCTCATCGACTTAGTCTATCAACATTTCATCAAGTTTACGATGACATATCTATGCCGATAATCCAAACTGACTGCTGGTCCCATACCATTGAAAGACGGAGCGTCTCGGAAGTGCGGGGTGGTGGGGTTAGAGATCTTTGTTGAGACGATCTGCACATCATGCAACGACACAGATTGGGCAGGAGCTTATCTACAGTACAGAGCCGCTTCTGTTATCTGAAGGTAACACCAGCTGCAAAATTCGTTTTCTGAACCTTTTCTCGAAGTCTGCCCCGCGCTAATCCCCATTCTACACCGGTGCAAAACAACGACCAAAGTGTTGCGGCTCAGTGTCATGGGCGAACCGTTTTTTCAACGATATAGATTGTCAACTTGCTACCTTTCCCTCATCATGAAGCAAAGTCATCAGAAGGCTGTACATGCAGCACAATCAAAGTTTCATCTATTCCATCTGCAATTCACTCAGGCTAGTGCAAATCACCTCCAACACCTTCAAAATGTCGTTGGAGCAGTCCTTGCCGAAAGACAGTGCAGCAACTCATCCGAAGTTCAAGAACCGGGTATCAGAGGAAGTTTTAGATGCCGCCCAGCATACCTCACTCTATCCTAGCCTCGGCAGAATTGGGTATTCACCGGATCTTGACTTGTATCTAGCTCGCGTGGAATCTGCAAAAAAACGCCTCCAGGAACGTGGGAATGTTAGTACGCTACCCAAAGGGTGGCCTACGGCACTTCAAGGATCCCTGGTTTGGAGTGGGTCAGAATTGCAAGAGAGTAATCTGTGGGTCTACAATCTCTCTATCACAGAAATCAAAGAGATACACTCAGGATTGACCCATTGCAAAGGTGAGCAGAGTATTGATCTTTAATTTCTTTTATCCAAATCAAAAGAGCTCATGACTGATGATAATTTGGGACAGATCTTAAGCTAGATCTTTCACAAGTCAACAAGACAACCTTTCCGCTTCCACATCTCGGAGACAGACTTCGAGATCTGAGCGTGGAAATTCACACAGGGCGGGGCTTCTTCATCCTCAGAGGACTGAATCCAGCGAATTTTACTCGAGAGGAGAATGTCATTCTGTACCTGGGTATATCAAGTTATGTCGCGGAACAGAGAGGTCGACAGAGCCACGAAGGAAGCTTGATTTGTAAGTCCCAAACCTTTTATGCCACCATGAAAACTACTGAGGGTCTGTCGTAGCACACATTACCGACGCTGTACTTTCTGATACCCCAAGGTCTGACCGTCCGTCCCTGTATTCAAATGTCGCACAGGTAAATACTTCAACCCACCTATTAACGGAAGATGTCGACAACTAACCTCATCTAGCCTTATCACAACGACATCACACCTGACATATTAGCTTTGTATTGTCTCAACTCTGCTATGTCAGGTGGTAAAAGCTGCATAGCATCATCGTGGACTGTGTACAACGAACTCGCTGCAACGCGACCAGATATTCTTCGCATACTATCGGAAAATAATTGGAGCACGTGGGTTATTTGTGGCATTCGTTTGAGAAGAATATGGACAGCAGCTGATTTGAATTTTGATAGTACGGGTGGCTACACCTTTCTACAGCATCATGCTCTTCTCTATTACCATGAAGGGAAGTCTATACTAAACTTTTCACGCCGTACCTTGACTAGCAACGACAAGTTTCCTCGAAGTCGGCAATCTTCCGCCTTTGAACCTCTCACGGAAGCTCAAGCGGAAGCCATTGATGCGGTACATTTCACAGCAGCAAAACATGGGCTAGAAATAGACCTGGTTCCTGGGGACATGTGCTTCCTCAATAACCTTGGGCTGATGCACGGTCGAAACTCTTTCGAGGACAGCGGTGAATCGAAGAGATACTTCTTAAGATTGTGGCTGAGAGATCCTGAACGGGCTTGGGGAATTCCCGATGGGTTACGAAGAGTTCATGACCTCGTGTTTGAGCCGCAGCCTGACATTGAGGATCATTGGGACATCGACCCCTACAGTGTTCCAGGGCATCAACTGAATCCGTCTACCAACTGTGGTTGATATTTATGACAGAGAGCAGCAATGAGTTATTAGTGTTCTATCGTCCACAGCGTCGAGTATTTTGTTTTACTCTTCATTGCTCAACAGCTTCTATACGAGTTACTTCTCAAAATGTTTGTTTTATTACTTAGGATTCAAGAGCTGGCGCATGCGACCCAGGCAGATGGCAATCTGATTGTAGTTTCTACGGTATGATTTCATTCGGTGTAGGTTCAAATACAAATCACATTACTGATCCACCTGCGAGCCAATTTTCAAATCCTGCCATAGTCCAATTTTCAGAGCCTCGATGCCTTCTCAAATCATCACAAGAAGCGCGTCTACAGCCCAATCTAGAGCTTGATGTGTGTCAACTCAGTACTTGGAACAGTAAACCCTGCCGCATATCGGGCATTAAGGCTTCTTGATCTGCAGGTCATCAGTCCATAACCGGGCGCAGCGCTGATCCAATTCTCTACGCGGTGTGGCGAACACTTCCCAAGGCATCTTCGGATTCGTGTTACGTGAGAAGGCAGAAAGAAAGCCACGTCCAAAGAAACAGCTGAACAGTTGGGCGACGAGGTGGGAAGCTTCGGGCTGTGAGATGTTGGAATACCGTTTTCGTCACAGACTCGCAGCCTCGCACGTAGGTTCCCTGATACCAGTGGAAATCCAGCGAATCAACATTTTGTCTCTGAATTATCGTCAAAGACAAGTGAATTCACAATACCTGTTAAAAATTAAACTTGAGGACATAACATTTCACACAAAACGATCTGTTTGTTCTTGCAGAAAATCAGACTTCAGTTGTCTCAGAGATGGCTTCTCGCAAACGTACTTACGACTTCAATATCAACCACCAACTACCCTCTCGATACGGACCTCCCCAACCCTGGCTTTATGAATTAGCTCAAGGTAGCGCCGGTAGCAGGCAATTCTCAAAACGACAGCAGATATCACAGCTACACTCTAGACCGAATCTAGAGGTCAACGTTGAACCGGTTAAATCTCTCCCTACTTTTGCTAAAGATTCAATATTCCAAGACCCTTTGGCATGGAATCCCGAAGGTCAAAAGAACGATTTCTCAGCCCAGAACCTCCACCAGTGGTTCCAACATGAGCAGTCCAAAACCCCCGAATACGACCTTTGGTGGCAAACATTTGAAGATCCACCATCGACCGAAATCCCGCCAAGCCCATGGCTAAGACTCAATGGTTTACAGTCAAACTCGGACTCCCTACTTCAATTTCCAATTTTAACCAACTCAGAAGATGGCAATCTAGATTCGTGTCCAGATAGTATTTTGGACGGGGAAGAAGCTTTTCCGGGGAGTGCTGAACTGGGACTCACGAACGCACTCCGAAGAGACATTGTGCCACTCGACCAGACCAAATCATTTTGGGCGGATTTTCTTCGCTCAGATATCCCTCGCGACAAGAGCTCTAAGGACTGTAGGCCTCAACTCTCATCCATAGACTTTCATTGCTGACTTTGTCTAGTGCCCGTGGAAACAATTTGCTTCAACGGCTTTGGTAAAGATATCAGCCAATTCACTGACTTCGAAGACCGGACTGCCTCATATTCTAACTATGGCCAATTCCATCAAGGATTGTGGAATAAATCAATGGATGATGAATTTCAGCTCAATCTGTTAAATGATTCCTCCACATTTCACCATGTACACAGTTTTGAAACAACGTCAATACCTCCAAAGATAACTCTGACATCTGTCCACCGTTCGCAGGCGTCGTGTTTTTGTCCTATTGAAGTGTCGCCGGCTTCTGATACATTCCGTCTACTGGAAACACCTTCTATGGACTTCGGACAGCCTCCTCTTAGCTGGGATTCAGAGTCACGTGGCACGACCGACGCTCCTGACAGTCTGCGTACCATTAATAATACGAATGAAGATGTGCTTGAAAACGGATGCACGATAACCGCCAAGCCTACCACAGCTCTAAAGAAAGTTCGGCTACTGAAACCATTAAACTGGGAGCACATATCGTCAACAGAGCTTAAACCGCACGAAGCAATCAAGGAAGTCAAGTACCCGCGTAAGGCTGGTGGTCGTCGACACGGCCACTTGAATCCAGAGACGGCCAAGCATGCTCAGAAGATGAGACATCTGCGGGCTTGTCTTCCATGTTCAATCCTAAAGATCAAAGTAAGCTGAAGCAGTTGTGCTTTCAGTGACATTAGCTAAACTACCACAGTGCACCTCAGGTGAGATCTGCGAGCGCTGCAGTGGGTTGAGCGCACCCTTCTTGGGCAAGAGAATCTGTACCAGGTCCCACTTGGATGACTTTACTGACTTATTCTTCCCCGGTGAGATATCACATCTTGGCGTGGGTCTCTGACATCTAGCTGATATCTGAAAGGTCCGTTCGTATCACATCTTGAGCCAACTGCGGGGGGCAAACTATCTCACGAGCTTAGTCTCGGTTATGTGGGCACTGACATAAATGTTGATTTCACCTGTGGCTGCGGATATCTGCCAATGAGGCTCGCTGTATCTGAATTTGCCCTGAAGAGTGCTAAATTAGCACGCGTCCCCACAATTATCACTGAATCAAAAGACGGAGTGCCATCCTTTCAGTATCAGTATCCTCCGCCGATCGCATCTCGAAGTACCTGTGCGGCCCTAGTAGAAAAATGCCGGAGCCACATACAACTAGTGGTCAGCCATCAGCGAAATATGCCAAGTCTAGTCACTGGGAGGTGTAACAAAATATCGAAGATGATACTAGGAGCTGTCAGTCGCTACCATGGTTCAATTTGTCCTTCAAGAAATGTAAGTTGGCCTCATTGTGTTTTGCAAATTTGCTGAACTAGCTTAGACGCCTCTGTTGGACAAAGCAATGATGCTTCATACCATGTACTATTTCATGGGAACGACGCTGACCATCACTGATACATCAAAGGAAGATGTTGGAGAATGTCTTCGAAAGCCAACTATGCGAGCTTACGACTCAAACATCATATCGAGACTTCTAAATCGACAAATTAAATCTGCCATGCATGCTTTGCGTAAAGAAGTGATGAGGGAAGTCCTTGAGGAATTAGAAAAAGAGCTTAGGACCAGAAGTAAAGCGGTGTGGGTAACATGCTTTTGTGTTGCCCTGATACTCTGCTTTTGCATTGAAGAGGCTCAAACTGCGATGGATGCCTTTACTATGCACACCCGGGCTCATGGAGTAGAGAGCGATGCGCCATCATCAGAAGCAACTATCGAATCTTGCCGGAAGTTGGACGATCTTCTATTTGGTCACCTCCTTGAGCTTTTCCACGCCATCTACAAGACTCACGATACCTCGAGGCAATATAATGGCGGTCGTGCCTACAACCCCATCCGAGACAAGCCAGTGATAGATGTCAAAGAAGGGCTTGACCACGAATCTGCAGATCTTGTGAATGATATACGTCAAATTATCGCCACTCATGGTAAGTAGAAACCAACGGCCAAGGTGGCTTTTGGCTAACAGTTCGAAGACAAGGATATCACAGATAGAGCAAAAAAGCCCTCATTTGGTAGTGAGCACAACAGCTTAGCTAAACATATGGCCTTCCGCGAGGGAAATTCGGCGAGACTTGTGTCATCGTTTCTGGATTCATTCCGCTGCACTTGAGACGGATGACCATTTCCTGATGATGGGAAGAACTTTCCACGACTATTAATCTTCTACTCAGCCATGTTAGACACATGAATGCTATGTCCACTACTTGGAGGAACGCAACTTGATATGTATAGGACATAGCAACGGAAAGGTCACAGCTGTTCGCTTAACCCCTTCTCCCCCCTTGAACGAGCTTTCAACAATTTGAACAATCCTTTCCTAGTCGTAATGATGGAGCATAGCTATCCCCCTTTATCGAATGCAACGTTCTTAGAATCTTCCTCTATCGCGCAGAAAATGTGGCGCCCTTTCAATTCCCAATTGGAAGTAGGTAACTATTTCCCGGGTCATGTGGGGTGTGCTTGTTTCCAAGTGACGGGCGCTATCGAAGTCGGACTTGAATGGGCATGGAATTAAGATTCTCGAAGACAATCTTAGTTCACATCTGCAGAGATTACACTCAATCGCCGTTATTTGACTTTCAGCATCAGTTGTACCGAACACTTATCATTGATTTGATCACGATCGAAGTATCGCCACCACAACAATCTTTCTAAGACGCAAAAAAGTAGTGATGGGTGATTCTATTGATCACTGGACCCGGATATAAAAATAGATATTGACCCAAATTAGTGATCCCCTTCCCGCCCTCCCACGCCATTAGCGCTGTGAGTACTTTGAGCTTATTAAATGCCTAGATGTTTTTATTTTAGTGTGAGCGTCAAGTTGAGGCCGTTCCCAAAAGCATAAACATCGGTGTAGATGATCTTCTTGGAGGAGGCTATGATTTCGGTGTTGGATAAGTCGGGGTTGAAGAATCCGATGTCATCTGGTGTGATCCACTGGAACCCTATTGCTTGCAGAGTATTTATAGCAGAATATGAATCGGGGTTCGGTGGCATGTCGAAATCTGGGTTTGGTGTCTGACGCTGCTGCGGTGGTACACTCTCGGTGCTCTCTGAACCGGGTTTCGACTCTTCTCCTGTGAGGCTTTTCGTCGGTCGCGGGCATCGAGGACATCAGCGAATATCTGCATCATCACACGCTACGCTGAATCGGAGAGGTTGGATGTCATCTCGTTACTTCTCATCTCCATACTCCGGGGTCGTGGATTCTCACACTATATCTGCGGAAGCTGATTGCTGGCTGTCTTTCTTTGAGGACGATGATATTTATGGAGGTGGGTATCATAAAGTGGCTGAAACTACTATCGTAGATGTCGAGGCCATCGAGATAAGGTCCTGAGAGACTATCTGATGTGTAGAGGATTGTATCGATGTATCGCGGCTCCGTGATCTGATGTTGGGGATGCTCGTATGACTCGCGATTCTGGACGGCCTCGATGCTGCCAAGCAGGTGATTAGCAAGAGCCTCTAGGAAGCTGCTCTTTGATGTCTCCTACTCTGCGGGTATGCAGAATGTAATAGTATGCCGTATCTGGTGTCCTCAGTCCGTGGAAGAGGAACTGCTGTCGCTTTCACGAAATCGAGTTGTGCTTGTGACGAGCAATTCGAATTGATGGCACGAATTTGAACGGATAGATAGCTGGCGACAAGAACGATCGACGACTCCGGTTGATGACTTTGGAATCATGAGCTGGATGCTCTGACTCTGAAGCAGTTACGCTTGGCTGCGCAGCAGGCTTGGTCGGAGATTTGGTGGCTGGGAAGCCTGATGAGCAATCTGATGATTTGTGCGTGGTGAAACCTGTTCTTGGCGAGATATTATCTCTGCTAGTTCGGATTTTGGTGGTGATCTGGTGATCAAGAGGTGTTACTACCAAATGTTATGACAGCTTGAGATAGATAGTGGGCTCAGAATTCGCTCGTCGCTCGGGCGATCTGGATTGGGTCCTTACCAATTGCGGGTAGAGAGCGCTTCTACTTATCGATAAAACGATCTGCAACAAAAGAAAAATATTGCCCCAAAAAGTATTCTGTGAGAGGAAGGGCTATTTTATTGTTAGAATCAATTCCTGACAATGAAATATGTGGTTGACCTCACTCGACCCCTTAGAGTGTTGTTAGCAGAACGTTCTTGTCAAGGGGAAGGGGCTCGCTCAACCTCGGAGTAGCCTCTCGCATCGTGAATGGCCGCACGCAGCGAAAGAAACTTGAGAGGCAAAAAGTTGAACTGCAGCATTTTCTACAACCCCCAAAGGATAATTCAAAAGAATATCAAGTGAGAAGAAGGGGATTCGAACCCCTGCAGGTAAGGTCGGACTATCATTGGCAGGCCAGGCTGATGCGGGGAAACGCTAGAGCATCGCCCCAACAGTGGCTGTCAAGATTCTCGGCGCAGGCCCCAGATTTAGCCGAAAACACACCAAAAATGCTGTTTTGCCAACTTTATAACTCTACAAATTTATATTTAAACAATATTTAGTATTACATATATAAACTGATTATGATTTAGAGAGTAATCGCACCCGCAGAAGGTTTCTTCAAATCTCAATATTTCAAGAGATATCTAAATAGATAAATTTCGCTAACAAATTTCCCTAATAAAATCACTAATATTATAGAATAATAGTAGAGTACTAGTTATTAAAAATCTAAATAGTACAAATTACTATTTTTATCTATCTTTAATCAGACCTTCAATTTTGATAAAGTTAATTTGTTCTATGAGTTGTTACAATTCTGTAAAGTAGGTAAATTTTGGTGTGTTTTCGGCTAAATCCGGGGCCTGCGCCGAGAATCCTGACAGCCACTATTGGCCCTTTGCTAGCCGAGGCAACCTATCACACCGTCCATTTGTTTATTACTATACTACAATAACATAAGATACTAATTGTTTTCTTCATATTAAAAGTTTAAATCTAGTCATTTACGATATTCAAAACCTATTTTGCATACTAATACATCTTGATTATCAAGTTAATAAAGTAAGTAAGGTATATTTATTAAATATGAGTCACTACTCGGGCACGGCATCGGGAAATGATTAAATTAAGACAAACGTACGATATGACGTCGCACTTACGATCACCTACCTGACATGCTTGATATAAGCCTCTGACTTCGGGAAAAGGGCAGAGATCTGAAGATACACTATTTACCCTCCGATTATATTCTGACTAGCCACCGACAACCCTACGTGACTTAATCTATCAACATCACCCTCTAACAGTTATATTGGTATAGTCCTCTATTTTGTAAGTTAGTGAATGCAATCTGCCGCCGCCTATTCAGATCTGCTGTACTTAATTTCTAACTCTACTAACTTAATCCTTAGCTCTACATATACTTATAAGAGTACTGGAGGTTTGTAAAGGATACCGCGCATAGGTATTGAATCTCGCCCCTCGTAATCGTTTATTAATACTGGTCATTACTTAGAGACTATAGACAATCTAGTAAGGTCTGATCTCTTCAGGCTAGAAATTTGATTCAATTTATTTCTGCCTTAAAATCTAATAAATAGTAACGACCTAAGCCTTCTGACCTCTCCAGTTCCTTCACCTTGTCACAGATCTAACCTTCTAGCTTGACTAGCCGGAATCTCTACAAGCAACGCTAGAAACGAATATTACAAGTTAATCTCGACTTCAGTACCAATACATTGCGTAACTAGTGTCGCAGCCTCATGATACACCGTCCTAATGCGATGATCTACTAGCTTATAAAACTGGATAACACTCTCGAAACCATCGCTGCTATAAAACTAAGGCTTGTTCCTTGATCTCAATTGTCTCACGATGTCCCTCGGTTTCTTCCTCAATAATAATTACATCTTGGAAGCGGGGTGCAGAAATTAGTGTCCTCTTTGCCAAACGCCCCTTAAAACAAGGCATACGCGCACGGCTAGGCCGAGTGCGAAGTGGAAGCCAAGGATTCCAGCTTTTACGAAGACTTTTCCGTTGTTCGGCATCTCAAAGCCACCAGCATCTTAGCCGAAGTGCGGCCTCGGCCACTGAGCGCCTTGAAGAGTTATGACACTCCCAAAACAGAAACTGGTCGCCTGATCAAATCAAGCGCGCCACAAAGTACCAGGTCATGCATTACATTCATGTCTAAAAGTAGCTCTAACAGCTCTACCATCAAACCATCTCCAACAATCTACGGTCCTCCCATCTCAACTCATCTCCCGATGCTTTCCTCCACGAGCACTGTTTCCTAGGTTTGCACTTCCGAAACTCCTGCACGCAAGATGGATTCTCCTTCCTCCAAGAAACCCGAGGAAAACACGTCTAAATCCATTATACCAGCCGAGCCCCGCTTCCGTGCATCCTTTGCATCTATGTCCCTCCACGGAGTCGACCGCATCCGCTTCCTCCAATTCCCCCAAGAAGATATCGTCGCTCTGCACTCCGTGGTTCAGACTTCCTGGGACCTGGGCATTCAGGCCGAGAAAAAGTATTCTTTTTCTCACGAATTCAAGCTGAACGGCAACCCATGGAGACGGCAAGGTAGCGACGCTATCCCCGCACAAATCATGATGCGCTCTATCTTCGCATACCTATTTTCCGTAGGGTGGATATTACAAGCTAGCACAGATGTTAGTAAGAAGGAACACGATAGAGATACGTTGATATTCCGGAAGCAGGAAATACCACCACCAGAGAGCGAATGGATTGCGATATCCTTCAATCAGACTAATAGATTGTACTTAATTGGTGCGAATCCGCAGCTGGTTGGCGCATTTCGTACGATGTTGAAGGGGACGATGCTATTACAAGGAGAAAGCTGGAAGGATAAGAGCAGGAATACGTGGGAGTTTATTATTCAAGGAGCTTCGTGGAGGGCCTCAGGTGAGGAGAGGATGGTTACGAGATTATTGGTGTTGAAAATGGTGGAGACGTTAGAGAGATATGGATGGAGTCTGTATGCGAATGTCGATCAAAATGAGGCACGCGCGGAGCAGAGTAGTAAGACGGTTAGTTGGTTCTGCGTTAGGGAGAAGGGTTGGGACGTTGGAAATGCGTTATATCATAGATAGACTGTGACACGTAGCAATCTCAGTTAAAGACATTTCGTTGCAAAGTTAATGTACATCTTGCAACCCATCTGGTTTCTAATGAGATGTCTCTTTTGAATTCGTCTGGCTGGGAATGCCCTCTCGGCAATCTGGGCCTCCGCAGGCCACTCCCTCTCTCATCAAGCTGCACGATCAATTCCAGAATCGCTGTAGTGTATTCGGCGGTGCCTCATGATTCTCTTTAAGGCATCCCACCTTTCCTCTAGGATTATCTTAGCCTCGTGCTCCTCTTTCAATCTATATTTCGTTTCCGTGAGCTCCTTATATAAATCATCGATATATCCTGCTGCCTCAACAATTGTACTCTTATCAGTGCGAGCCTGGCGAACAGCACTACTGCATTGTGTAAAGCTATGCATGTCTTCCACACCATTGGGATTCTTGCCAGATCAAGCACTTCCACCTTTTGTTTTAGCAAGGTAGGCTGGCTCTAGCAACTCCTCCAAATCTTGTAGCCCTTTTCTCATGCGGTCTCTTCGGCCTCGTTCGGCAATCCTATGACGAACACGCTTATTCTGGACAATTCCCAGCAATGGTCCTGGTGGGAGATATCGAAGTCTGACAGGCTGCTTTCGATTATTCGTTGATAATTGGAGTTTGATTCTAGAAGTTAATGCCGCGATTGGGAGATATCTGTAGGGTTTATGTTAGCGGGTTATCTTGTGGTCTTCTGAGTAAAGAGGACTAGCCGTTATGCCCCTGTAAAACGTTAGCACCTCGGGGTAACCTTGACCATGGTCATACTGAAGCTGGTGGACAATTTCTCTTCGAGTCATTTCTAGCGTTCCCCGCACTAGATTGGCCAAACGACCTTTCCTGTTCAACTTCTTTGCTTGAGGTGGAGACACTGAATGGTTTAGCGTTCTGTACCATGCCAGGAAGCTGATATTGATCGGTATTTAGATCGATCGTATCGAAACTGCAATCGATGACTGCAACTTTGTGTGGACATTTTTCAACCTGCTCATTCGACGTCGCAGAACAAACGGCAGGTCCTAAATCAAAGAACAGATCCGACAAGTGAGTTCTCAAAGATGGAAGGCACCCCATCGATAGTCTCGCATTTTCGTTTTGAACCCAACATTTGGCTTGGTCTGTCGCGTGGTAGTACTAGCTCTCCTGACAGTATTGGGCATGGTTCATATTCATCCAGAAGATAGCCGTCTTCTTCTTTCGAGTCCAGCCGCTGCATGGGGGGCCTGCGACTAACTCGACAGCTCGCTGTACTCCCGGAACTGGATCTCTACACCAAAGATATGTCAGCATATTCTATCTTCATCGTCTTCTCCGCAATCTCAGGCAACAGGCAACATAAATGTTTATTACGAACCACATGGACATCGAACCAGGCCAGCCCCGAGGCCTAGTTTTGAGTAAGTTTCATAGAAATATCTGGATAGCCTGCGGGATCGTTCAAGGGTATGATGCAAGAGGCGTCATCGATTAACAGTACATACCCAGGTATCGATCAAGGCACTGTTGATCCTGACAGACATGCGAGGAATGTATCTGGAGCATCCAGGGGTGAGATCTGTAGAAACTCCGCTTATTTGAGAGGACCATTGGTGCTAGATAATTATATACATTCATGACAAGCATCCGTTCTCTGATTCACAATCCTCTCACTCATACTGTACAGCTCACCAAGATGGGAATGCGACGCAGACTCAGAGCCACCTCACACAGCGGATGCTCGCCCTCCCAAACCAGCCACATACGCACACCCTCCCCACAGAACGCCGCACAAACCGTGATCCTAAATTACTCGCAACCAGCACCAGCAGCCGTACTCCTCAGCCAAGCAATCGACTCTAAGCCACTCTTCCAAATCGACTATTTCTCCACATTAACCATCACGCACGTCCAAACCGGGAAACGTATAGGGATCGTAAGCTTCAACTCCGAGCACAAGCTGTCTTTGTCCTAACATGCCACAAACACCAGCATTACATATAAAGATACCTTGGAGCCACCCTCTTAGTTCGGGAGTTTCAGGGGCAATAAACTCTACTAGGAGATATCCGTATTCAATCCTCCCAAGCAACGCTGCAACTACACCATCATGGACGCAATCAATTACTCGGATGAAGACGTCTGTGTGGCCATAAACATGGACAGCAAATGGACGAAAGGGCAGATAGAGTTTCGGAAGCAGATGGGGAAGGATGAGATGGACTTCTTCCTCTTGAGCTCGGTGGCTGAGATTGAAGATTTGAAGGAGAAGATTACGGAGGGGAATACGTTTGTGGGGATAAGATTGAGGGTGGCGGGGCAGCGAGAAGTGGTGGGGGCACGGCAGCGCAGGCGGCGGGGTATTTGAAGGTTGCGGGTGCGTGGGCGGATTTTGCTAGTGCTATTAGTTGTAGAGGTGGAGCAGCTTGACCTAGGGGCATTTTGGGGCTGTATATAATCTCTTTGGCTCCATCTTGATCCTCGATACCGGTTTGTCTTGAAGTCTGACTCTCGGAAGTTTGTTCCAGCACTAGCTTCTAGAAGAAATCTAGTAAACTCCGCCGCCTTTCGAGAATTCGACCTCAGGCTGCAGATCAAGGCTATCTCTTCGCGCGTGGATAAAGTTGAAGGTATGGAGCCTCTATATTTGCATTCTCAATCAATCTCGCCCAAAAAGTTCGTTCCGATCAGAGAATGCAGAATGTCAGGCTTGACTACAACACCCTGTTGGATCAGCCGCTTCGCCGTGTAAACACCGACTGCTCCTGATTCGAGAATGAGCATTCGATCAGACACTGTAGAGCAGACTCATTTGTAATTGCGATGTCGTGATCAAAAAGAACTGTATTCACTTGGACTGGCAGAGGCCTGTGAAAGGGTTGGGAATAGAATGGAACAGGACGGGATCGGGGATTGAAACCTATGTACTCCAAGACTTCGTGTATAATATGATTTAAAATTATGACTCTATATTTGGGCTTAATTAAGCAGTAGCGAAAGTATTTGGATGGTTCGTTATATCCCATAATGCCAGTATAAAAGCTAAATGGCTGTAATAAAAGGAGAAGAATACCTATAAAATAGCAAGGAAGCTATCTATCTTGAAAACTTTATTGAAGGATAAAGTCTTCGCCAATTGTTTAGCGAATCATGTCTAGAACAGTGATATAGTGATACCTGGATCCCTTATAGGCGCCCCTTGCGTCTGGTTTGAGCTAATAACCATGAGACTTTTCATAGCAAACTATATTTGCCGGAAGATAGTGGCGAGAGTTGGTAGAGATATAGTAGTAGTAGATAGAGAGGCAGAATTCCCTGTGTACGTTGCCAGTCCTGCTTGAGGTTGCCAAAGGCTCCTTATGAGGTTAGAGGAGCTTCTTCAATCGTATATGGCAAGAGAGAGTTGCCCAGTAGACCGTCTCATATCCAGCCATCTTGCACAAATTCTGTGAAGTTGCCACTAGCAACTAGATTAGCCCTCACTCTAGCATTCTGATGAATGCATATCTTTTCTTTCCGCCTCCCCAGCTATGTAATTGACATACTCCCATTGTATATCACTCAATTCTGCAAGTTTAGGCCATGAGTTCGACTTCCAGTTATTAGAAAGTCAAGCGGCTGAAATGCTCTCAATGGCTGTTTGCCGGGAAATGAATAGCTTTCAAGTCTCATGCACGACATTGAGTGTTGTGCTTGTCGGTTGAGAGCTATCGAGAAGAAAATCAAGACCCAGGCTCTCCGGTCCCGTAGCTGTATTGTGAGTAATGTCCGAATTTTGCTGATTCGACTGCTGAGTATCCACTTGAGGATATATGTATTGCTGGCCGTCGCCGGGGCCTTCCCACTGGTGGATTTGCGACGTGTCTATGAGCGGGGAGTAATGCAGTGGCACCGAGAAAGGCAGAGAATCCGAATCGGAAAGGCCATCGAAGTAGCCACCATCACCTGCTTCATCGTAGTAATATTCCTCGCCTGACGACAGGCTTGTAGGATCAGTAAATACTGAATTCGGTTGGAAAGTCGGAAGTGGCGAGAAAGAAATTGTTGGGAAATTGGGGTTGGCGCTCAAAGCAGGTTTTGAGGACGCCCAGTGTTGCGATAGAATAGATCAGCTCTCGTCCATGGGCGTGAATATGCTTCTCGATTCCACGGGCATGCTCTTGACCACCTCTAGCATCTGCTGTAGAACAGAATGTTGCTGCTCCTGTTCTTGCTGTAGTTATTGTGCTTGAGTTTTGGAGCCAACTTTGTGGTTGGGGGGGGGGGGGGGACTTCCATCATATCGTAGGAGTTCCAAATTGGCGGGGCATTCTCAGTCTGGAGAGGGTCCATGGTAACAGGAGCAGATTGAGGCCACATTTGGTCCATTGATCCCAAATTGTGGGCCATAAAAGATCTGTGTAGTCCCCCGCTAGTATCTGCTGAGGAAACATGTTCGAAAAAGCCTCGTCGAGATGCAGCCTATCGTTTTCGTCGGCAATCATTAAACCCGTTTTCGCAATGCGCATAATGACAGGCATGAACAACACAGGGTTGTCTTCCTCTTCCTCCCGGCAAGGAGTGGATGAAAGCAGAGGCGGCGAAGTAATGCTGATAAGGGATTTGGGTTGACTGCGTCTTACTCGTGACGCAGTGACGTGTCGGTCTTCCTCCTCCTCTGTACGGAACAGTATTCCACAGCCGGGTTTCTTGCCGCTCGTGAATTAGCAAAACAATATCCAGGAGGCAATTTTGGAGGGAATGTAATACTCACTATTCGACCATCACCCCTTTTCGTTCATTTGATATCGTATAACACTTCGGACAGACCACACTGGTCTTGCTTTTATCATGCTCATATCAATCTTCAGACCAGCCTTACAAACCGAAGTCCACGAGCAATCTCTCTCGAATTTCCTGACCGTTGCACTGTCTTCAATGCCATACTCTCGCTTTGCAACCTTCTTTATGCCGGGAAGAAATGCGAAAGTGAGATTGCAGAATGCCGTCGAAGATCTTTTGATGTTAGTGCGAACGAAGATATTTCGGGGGACCACTCACCTGCCACGACACCACTACATCCAAGGGAATGGCGATGTATGTTCCATAAGCATCTTCCAGCATCATAGGCTGTTGATTCCAACAAGACGCGAATCTAGTTGGTGGGTTAGCTTGCATCGCGACCGATGTAAGAATGCTCTCTAAGGATTTGATAGTCTTTTCGAAAGGGATGAGTTCGGCTCACAGGTTTTCATCTCATCTGGCTATTCGCTCAACATTCGCATCATCGGATCGATCTCGACTGGCAGATTCGCGAAGGAAAGACAACGAGTCCTATTCTTTCCGAACAAGGGCTTTCTGATGCTTCAAGACTTTTCCCAGCTCTTTTAGTCGAGTTCTGTCGACCGCAAGAGAAGGCGAGGCAGAATTTGCAACTCCAGACAATCCTCGCAGACCTACTGCGGGACCTGGGTAAGACGGCTTTTTGTATTTCTTCCAGCCCCATTCCTCGACTTTGTTTTGTAGGCTCGAAGACTATGATCACGTGCAACATCAGTCTATCGTGACCCGGGGTCCCAGTGTTGTCTGTGGAAACAAACTCACGAGGCATTAAATCCGTGTCCGTCCTTCATAAGCCTCCGGGATTTCTTCAAGAGGCTTGTTTTGGGTCAGATACAGGCGCTTGATCTCAGGGCGTACATCTTTCCAATTCATCGTCATTTGTTCAACTGTTGCCTAGCCTATATTGGAAGGCTCGAGGTTCTGGAGGACGGAGCGACGACGGCTTATCGGTGCTGATCATACTTCTTGACCTTGAGACTGGTGCAACAGGCAACTTTATCATTTCTCGACGCCGGTGCAATTTTTTTCTAGTTGGAGTGTTGATCCCGTGCCGACACCAAAAGTGCACTTTCATGTGGCTGAGCTGAACGGCAAAGGTGCGATGCAATGAGGCTGACTTGCCAGGATCAAATGTGATACGTCAGAAGGTATGATGGAAAGTGGATGACTATTTGAAGTGGGCGGCAGAACAAGACGAATTGGGTGCAAGATATCAATCCCTCAATCCACTTGCCCGATGAAAAATATGAAGAACCTCGTCCGTGCAAAACAATAGCAACACTAGCTCATTCTGATTAAGCAATTTGACTTGGAAGATATCAAGAATGGATCTCTCTTCGATGAACCCTTTCTTGACACTGAAGCTGGCTGGACAATTGAAATCTTATATCCAAGTAATACGCGGTAGTTGTCTTACCAGCCAGCTATCTGATGGGCAGTGTTCTTCTTCCCCTCTGTT
This sequence comes from Gamarada debralockiae, assembly GCA_002803225.1. Classification (NCBI taxonomy): domain Eukaryota; kingdom Fungi; phylum Ascomycota; class Leotiomycetes; order Helotiales; family Hyphodiscaceae; genus Gamarada; species Gamarada debralockiae. The sequence continues at coordinate 25,700 of NXFV01000859.1, read as the reverse complement.
TGGAGCCTGAGTTCCGTTACAAGCACTTGCCAAACTCGATCTCTAGCTTCAAAAGCTTGACGATTGACTTGTGCCTACAATTCTATTCTCAAAGAAAAAGAAAAGCTACACACCGTTCGCAAATTCCAAAATGCTAGCCAGCATCGTTTGCACCAGTGACGGGAAAGTAGCTCAACAAGTTTCATTTCTTCATAATTATGGCTCATTCTACCATTTATTTTCCCAGCTCCAGTCCCAGTCCCAATATGCCAAAACGATCCCACAGCCTGCAAGCCAGCCTATCTTCCAGGTGGTGGTCTAGGTCCAACAATCTGTCTCCGCCCACTGCCAATGCCTTGAGTGCCTCGATTTTGCGAGTCCCCTCCAGTGTAGCCAGTCCATTGATTGACATCCCATTTTCCGCCAATTCCACCACCAATGCCATCTACGCCCTCACCCGTCGGGACCTTGCTCTTGACTTCTTTTTGACTCTCTTCCCATTCTTGCTGACGCTGTCTCTCCATCTCCATCTCTCTCTCGAGTAATGACTTCGAGGCCCAGCCTCCAGCTTTGGTCTTCTGCTGTGATTGTACACGTCGTCTATCTTCGGCGTCTCGTTCAGCAGCACTATCGAAGCCGCCGATCTCGTTTGAATAGGTGGTCTTTGGTTGAGTCTTTTGTGGAGCAGGATTGGAGGATAAGTAACGATCTGTGCGGTTTTGGCCCAGTGAAAATGTCTGCGCTGGAGCTGGATTTGGGGTTGAGTATGTCGCGGGGTCAGGAAGAGGTCGTGAGCCTGTATGATTGGTCTTCACCCGGGCTGCAGGCGCAGGGTCTGGTAGAGGTCGGGGGGTTTTCGCAAGGGGGGGCGCGCTCGGTTCATCATTCTGGTGTTGTGCATTCCATTGCTGGCGTAAGTAATCTCGCTCATCCTCTCGCCATACTTCGTCACTGTTCTTGCGGGATGGTAATCGTGGTCGACTTCGTGATCGAGGGCGTGCTTTAGCATTTTCTTCCTTCATCCGCATTGTTAAATCGTGATCCTCCATGACTTGTCGACTGCGTTGGTTCAACTTCGCCTGTCTCTCTCTTTCGTACTGGCGTTCTCGTTCGCGTGCTAATTCCAGCTCCCGTTCTAGCTCTTTGATTCGTCTGCTTTCTGAGCTATCGCTATTGCCTCTTGATACCCCATTCTCTGCTTGGTATTGACTCAAGAATTGGCCTCTGAGGCGTGCATCGCTGGTTCCTCGGGCTCTCGTGCGCTCAGCCTGCAATTTGGCCTCGGCGTCTCGCTCTTCCTTCTGCCGTCTCTCTTCCTCTATCTTCCACCTACGCTCCTCTTCCTCCCATTTCCGCTTCTCTTCTTCAGCTTTCTGCCTCTCGGCTTCTCTCAATTTTCTCGTCTCTTCGGCCCATCTTTGCTCCTCTTCGATACGCGCTCTCTCTTCCTCCGCTTCTTGCTCCTCACGTCTCCTACGCTCCGCATCTTCTGCCTCTATCCTCAATCGTTCCTCTTCTGCAGCCTTCTCCTTTCGTTTCTTCTCTTTCTCGGCCATATTCGGAACATGTGGACCAGCACTTGTGATTTGACGACGACCTCCAAACGAGACTCCTAGATTGCCTTGACTTGCACCCCCCATATATCCATACTGTGCGATATTCCAAGCCGGAGACGTAGCACCCTCGTCAGACTTCTTACTCCAACTACTAACAGTGCCTGGAGAAGTCGGTCCGCTGCTAGTCTTCGTCGGACTCCATCTTCCACTATTCGAATCGCCGGTTCTTGTCGGAGTTAATGAGCTGGCAGGTCGTGCATTTGGGTTGTACGCGGAGGAGTTGTTGCTCGCATTAGAGACTCCTCGACCTCGATTTCCGTAGCTTCCTCCTCCCACTGTAGGTGCGCCTGCGCCTGTGCTTTGAGGGCTCATCATACCGCTGCGCTTTCCACCGATGGGATTCGGAAATCTTGAAGGTTGTAATCTATTCGCCGCTCTGCTAAATGCGCCAAGGCATTGTAAGACCTGCGCCGGATCCTTGGACTCGTAGAGGTCGACTGTGAGGAACATATCGTGGGATTGAAGGTCTATGGGAGGGCTTTTGCACGCTTCGAGGAATAATGAGATGTTCTCCATTTGTACGAATGGCATAACGGCCTTTGCTTTGAATCTGACTGGATTTGGTGCCGCGAGGTTGACGAGTCTGTAAACAATTTATGGTCAGTAAATTGTACAACTGCAGTCGCATAAGTCGTATTCATACTTGCAAAGTGCAACTCCATCCTTGAGTGCGTCCAAGAGGTCTCCACCAGGCAGGCGCTCTCCAAGGGATTCTTCAATGAATGATCGGACTTCATTCGCGGCTTGAGGAGTGTATCTGTCCAATCGCAATTTGCGCATATCTTTGTCGAGAGAAGTAACTGAAGCCATGATTGTAGTCAAACTGATTTTATTGTGTAACTGTCAAAGTGACAGCGGGAAGTTGTCGGCTTCAATTCTGATCAGCATCGTCGTAATTGCGTGGCGGCATCAACGCATGCCAGCCCCCGACGTAAGGCTTCCCGCCTGAGGCCAACGTCTTAAACTGGCAACCTACTTTCCAAAAGTGACAGTCTTTTCTGGTTTCACGTCACTTGCTGAATGTTGTCTTCTGCAGTGAGCCATTCCAATCAAATTTGGGTTCAGCCAAAATTGAACCTTTCTTGAGACAGCACGTGCTCTACCCAGAGAAGACAGACCACGTGATAGCCTCTCACTCCCGCCGATGAGGTGGCTGGAAAGTGGGCCTAAAAGTTTTAACACGGAGGGACTTTCCCGCCGTGCTCTTTGCAAGTCCGAAAAAATCTCTGTGGCTGGGTAGGCTTCTCAGTGCGCTCTTTTCCCAGACACCTTGCGAAATCCCTCAAAAGCCCTGAGCCTTTCAAGCATCGGCTTTTGGGGTTCCACGGGATGGGCAAAGTTCAGGCTAAACTAAATCGGACAGGTCACGCACTCCACTTAATGCCTTGATCTTAAGGATAAAAGTGTCATGTGGGTCGCCATGCAAGCAGCCCTTGATTCGTCAGCTTTGTTTTCCGTTCTTGATTCAAGCGTTCCTTGTCTTCCCCGCTGTCGAAGTGTCGGGGCGTCTCCCGCCTCCCAGAATCTCGACAACCTGAGGCAAAAAACCTCGACTCGCCAGTCCACCGTAGCCCATACACTATCCCACATCTATGTCTAGTATCTGTCATGTCATTGGAGGAGCCAAAAACTGATGCAAGGTTCCTACCCAATCAGGACAGCGGCCTAGTTGGCCTTCCCTGAAGCTCTCTTACTCGTACATCCCCAAAGAGCCGTCCTCTCAGCTTCTGTTTTCTTTCCCATCCACACCTCTTCTTTCATTCATAAGTATCCGCGCCTGCTCTCACACCGCATAATCGGGCTTCTTCCTCCTTCATTCTTCCACACCATTCAATTGAGTAATTGAATACCTTGATCCTTTTCAACTACCTCGCCTCACACTACACTTCTTAATACTTATTTACTTCTGCTTTGTCTTACTTCCAATCATGAGATCCTTCGACCACGCGTCTGCTTCACCTATTCTCGTCCTACCACCACAACTTCCACCTCAGCCTTCTTTCAATATGGGTTCAAATCAACCGACTTTTAACTCTCCCTTCAACTCCGATTTCAATCCTTCCCCGTCGGCAACCTCTTGGTCGAATCGCAACACCCCATCCACCTCTGCGCCGCCCTCAGCCGCCGGTCGAAAACGCTCTCGCGATGAAGCTGCAATCAATCTAGAAGATGAATACTTCCCCGTCCAACAGCCAACACCGGCGCAACCAGAAAATGAGGATGAATGGGAATACGGCGAAGGGATGACGCTCATCAAGCCTCGCGGGAGTGGGTACATCATATCGGCAGGCAGTCAAACAGGGACTTGGGCAGAGGAAAAGGCTGAAGACGAGAAGGCTCAGGCTGCTGCTGCGCCGGTTCCCGAGAGACCTATCATTCGATCTGCCAAAAGTCAGAGACTCGACTTCACCTCTACTCCCGTTATCGCCGAGGAGGTCATGAGCAATGGAACTTTGGTGACACCCGTTGCAGCTTCGCCGACAAATGGACACGTCGAACCCACGGTCGATGACTTTACGCGACACCTGGGCATCGGCTGGTCGTTAATCAGTGCTGATGAGGATATCCAAGCAGCGGCTCGAGGCTGGACGCGATACATCAACAACCACTTTCCAGTCACCGATGCGAAGATAAGGCTGCAAAGCAGGGGTCTTGCTAGCTATCTAGTCGAGGCGAATGAAGGATATTTCTTATTTGGAGAGGATCTGAAGCAGGGAAGATTGGTGAGCACGACTCTGGAGCAGACTTTTGTCAACCTTCAAGGTCCAGTTCCTATTTTTGAGGGAGAGAGTGTTATCCAGACTGGTGAGACGCCAAAGGCCAACGGAGGAACCACACCGGTGACGAATGGGTCTCACGTTGATGAATTCTCAATGAACGGTGTCGAGGGCGGTGCCGTCAAAGACCAAGCTGTCACTGGACACACTTTGGAGGTTGAAATGGACATGAGCTAATGATTTTATTGGGATGAGATGGATGGCATCAAAAGAAGGCGTTGGTTTGCTATTACGGAATGGAGTTCACTTTACTAGCTTTTGCATACGGGCTGAGTTCATCAGGTCTGGTTTAGGCTGGGTGGGGATGCATAGGTACTGGACAGGACCAGCATACATGTAAAATAGAGCGGGAGTCTGGCTTTGGCAAAGCCGACTTTGCTTTGCAGCATCACATGGATGCTCGATATTGCGAATAACAAGAAGTTAAAAGTTGAGGCATTCAGCGGGAGTCAAGGAACAGACAAACCTTGAATGGACGATTTAGGGTCCGAGTACTTTTGTGGGTCGCTCCCTGTTCTATCGCTCTATCACATGTCTTCTGGTAAGTTGAATGATGGCGCAACCTCAGGCAGTTCGGTGGCGTGCACAATTCTCTTTACTGTATAAAAATTTTAATGAAAAAGATAAATTGGTCAACGCTACCATCCTTTCCATGTCATTGGACGATGAGGGGCAGCACGAGTCACTTTCATCAAACCACTCAACGCTCACAATGAGCCTGCGGTTTGGGAGCGAACCACTCTTTCGGCAAGACAACAAAGACAGAATGATTGGTCCTCAGCGGTCGCGCAGAACTCAAGACCCGCATGCAATCACGAACTCAGAATGCCATGATTTGACAGCCGACCCAGGCTGAGTCTGCAAGTCTATGCACGAGGATTGGCAGAGCGCGGCTTAAGACCTTGATCGCCACCGCGAGCGCGATTGGAGTGAATATTGAGTGTGTGGTCTTGGGCGAGGGGTTTCTTCCCCTTTCTAGTCCTGCGGGCCATCGTCTTTGTTTTGGTAAGGGAATCTTTGACGCGTTTCAAGATCGAAGGAGAGCTCTGAAAAGAGAGTCGGGATTGACATTGGAATTCGAGTGGAAGGTTAGGGACGAGTTGCAGTGCTATTGAATAGAAAGAGACAGGCTCTCCCGCTGTACGCTGAATCCCTAATGGAATTCACGAGTATATACCGGCCGACGAAGAATCTGCGATTCCTTTTTTAGCTTTGCGCACTGGGGATATTTCGAATTCGTGAGTACCGGAAGAGGAGAATTTATGTCAGCATCGCTGATTTGGAACAGTGACAGCCAGCGCAATGGTCTCCCAAGTAGAGCCTTCTCACGCCCTCACCCTTCGAGGTCCATCCTCCGTAATTTCAAGACCCTCCTCCTCTACGCGCCACCGAAGACAAAACCGTAGTCATGCTGGGGGCTCATCCTATGTACCGCAGAACGAATTCCCCATTTTCACGCACACAGGCGATGTGGAAATCATTGTCAAGGCCGGCGGGCAATCCAACCGATATCTCCTCCACCGACTCATCCTCACGCAATGTTCCGGATTCTTCGAAGCAAGCACAAGTCAAGAATGGTCGCGAGCTACAAATGAAGGCGGTGCGGTGCTGGCTAAGGCAGGAGAGGACTCCGGAAGCGAGTCAGTTAGGGCAAAGGACGTGAGGAAGAGATGGAGATATGAACTTGATCCAGGCTCGAGTAACGACGATATTCCAATGCTGGTGCAGAAAGAGAACACCGCTGTCTCTCTATTTGGATCGAACGATGCTCGACCCCCACCAGTTCGCAACAAACCTCCGTCGTCGAACCCGTCGTTCTTCCGATCGGTTGCGAACCTTACTCTGCCTTCTCCACACGTTCCAGCACCACCTCCATTAAGCCAGGAAGACCAAGATCTCCTCCATGACTACGACAACCTCTTTCGAATCTTCTACAACTACCCTCCAGCACTCGATCCTATTGACATCGCAATTGCTTATGTACAATGCAAATCGCTCCTCACACTCGCAGACCTCTACGATGCCCTCGCAGTAGTAGGACCCCGAATCGACCACCACCTCCTACAATTCCAATGGCGACTCTGGAAACAAATCGCCAAATACCCCTCCTCGTACCTCAAGCTGGGCTACCTCGCCCAGTCGAAATCCATCTTCCAAGAAGCTCTCATCCACGTGGTAGGAGCATGGCCTATGGGAGAACGGCATATTCGACATCATCTCCCTGACTCTGTGATCGAGATTATTGAGGATAAAGTCGAAGATCTGGCGGATATGGTAGGGAAGATTGAGGGGAAGTTGTTTAGGTTGAGCTTGACGACGAGTAGAGGAGAGAGAGTCACACCGCAGAATTCGTATTTGGATTGGCTTGTTGTGAGCTTGTTCCGGCAGTGGGTTGCTGAGAATACGGCTCCGCCGCCTCCGCCTCCTTTGCCTAGGTCTCCACAGTCGAGAGGTGGAAGTGGAGGCGGCTATCACAATTCAAATAACACACACCACGGCGCCCAGAACTCACAACAACTATCGCCCCTCCCGCCGCCAGCCTCTCCAGCCTGGAATCCGAATGTTGGTCGCGTGTACCGCACTCTGGGTACATCTCCCAGCAATTACCTGAATCACGACGAATGCAAGAAATTCCTAAAGCTGAGTCCGGAGATCTATTCTCGGGAGAGCTTGAAGAAATTCGAGAAGAGGCTGGAAGAGATGAAAAGCATGGCAAGGGAGATTGTGCGGCCGTTAATGCGAAGTTCCTTATCTGGTGAGGGATCGAGCACATCCTATTTGGTCTGCACTGTTGTAGATGATCCTAGAGATCTCCCGTGGCTCGACTGAAAATATCTCGATCTAAGTGTAATAATGGGATGGCATTTCGTGCTGGTTACATATGAAGATCCATTTGGAGTATATGATGATCGATGTCTCACGATGTTACGAATTCTCTTTTGTTGTTATGATGGAATGAAGAGGAGCGATCTCAGGATACCCACGTTTTTCTAGGCTGGAGTTTGGATACTACAAGCACAGGTATATGGCTCTTCGGCGTGTATAGTCAGTTTGATATCTTCAGAATATAATGGCAATCAAGAGAAGTCCCATCACCAGTGAGAGTGGTTGTGATTCAAATTTCGAGACAAAATGTCGATATTACCATTGCAATGAGGTTTATTTCACAAGAGGTAGACAACCTATATACAGTCCTGCTGGAATCGCCATCCCTCCCCATCATTACATCTCCACCAATTCCCCACCATTCGCAGCACTACTGTAACTTGATCGTCTTCACCTAGATCACGCTGCTAAAATCAAGCTGCGTCTCGTCTACCCAATTCTGTAGAATGATCTTTCTTCCATATGCATCAATTGATGAGTTATCTACTCGATCACGTCTGAACATAATGTCAATTGGTCAAAATAAGGTCAAAAGCTCGAAAACTCCTGAAACGAACGGGTCATGACCACGAAATCCCAAAAGGCTAGCGCTTTGACCGCGGAATTCAAAAGGGTAATTTACGCGAATCACAGAGCTGAGCATTTAAGTCGCAACACGTGGCATAGGATTGATAAAACCCTATATAGAGAGTAGGATATAATCACGTAAAAGGCTTAATATTAATGTTTTACCCCTAAGGAAATAATCTTAATTAGGCATTTGCGCTGTCTATGCCTCACTTAGCTAAAGAAATAATCTTAATCAAGTATTACGTGTTGCGCGCAGGCCTTACTAGGCCTGTATTAGGCAAGGCGGCCTAACACGGGCCACTACCACTGCCACACCACCTGCCGCATGGGCCAGAATTCTGTCCGAACGCCCTATTCTGCCACCTGAACCCAACCCCCATTTCAGTGTCTCGTGTCCTTTGCTCGTTCTATTTCTTCCTCCTTAGCTTGCTCCCCGTTTTTTTTCTATCGGTTGGTGTCCTGGAGCTGCTTCCATGCGTAAACAGAAGCCAGGTCGAGAAGTCTGTTTACTTACTTATCACATGAACTTATACCTATGTATGGGATAGTCTTTGATCTGCCAGAGTCCTCGGACCTTGTTGAGAACTCTGTACAGAGTCTCTTCCTCTTCTTGTTCCTCCAGCTGGTCTTTACTGTTCTTCCTCGAAGGTGACTCTTGTGCTGATAAGTCTGCACGCGCACCTGACCTGATTACCGACTCCGAGCTAATATCTCGTTGATCGCCCAGAGTAGTTCTCCCCGCTCCGTCCTCTCCCGTTGGCTCTTTCCGTTCTAATGACTCCTTGCTGGCAAGGCTGCTATCGGAATCATCGGGTTCGCGTCTCTCTCCGCTTTTATACTTCTTGCACGTCACAGGTTCGACAACCCAGCAGACACCCATGCTCCTGAGCGCCGGCCTGGGTAGCACTTCCAAGTCACCGTTCCGCGGAATGGCCACAAGGCAGGGCCCGTCGACGTCGAATGCCGAGACCAGATCCCGCGCGCAGGCTTCATGGGCCTCATCTAAGCCTAGTTCTTGGCTTAGAGCGTCTATCGAAGCCACCAAATTCCGACGATCCATGCCCATAATGGCTGGTTCGACACGGTCGGCATGGTCGGATGGTGCCGCGATCATCGCCACCGATGCGATAATTTTTCGCTGCATTTGGCGGGATGATATAGTTTCTGACCACGGAGGTGATTTGCCAGCATTTGATGCCAGTGAGTCAGGTTCATTGTTCACGAGTTCCTGTCCACTTGTGCTATTCGAAGCTGAGTGTTTAGGCGGGAAAGGTATGCGGTACCGACCAACCCAAAGAAAACCATCTCGCATGATGCGCTCGATGAACCAAGCTTGGCCGAAGCTGTCGTCAAGAGTTTCGTCAAGTTGCACGAGGACAGATGGATCATCGTCAATGTCAGGATCAGAGAACAACCAGTCGCCAACATTGTCAGGAAGCTCTTTTGCGTCCGTAGTCACAGCATCTACGCGCAGGGAGTGCCAAATGCTGTTTGCTAGGCCGATGGCGTGTGGTTCTGAGTGGTAATTGAGATAGAGGTGCCGTAAAATGGCAAAGACGATCTCAGCGATGCTACGCTGCGTCTCCGGGGTGTCAAGGTTCGGAAGAGGTGCCACATTGGCCACAAATTCAACATCTCCGTATCCCTTGCCTGCCTCGAACACATGAGGTCCCGGAAGAGCAGCTTCTCGAACCTGTTGGAGACGGCTGAGATCGCTGCAGAGATCCTGCACGACCGCACGCTGACGCTCTTGTACCTCTTCGATCGTCTCTCCGTCCCTTTTCTTCAAAGTGACTCTCAACGGCTTGAGACTGTTCCATGTTTTGGCACACTCCCGCTGAATCACGGTGAAGTCAACTATGTCCTCGACCGTCCAGAGATGAGCATCGAGACGAGGTCCATCTGGGGTGAATGTCTCGCCGAAGTTGTAGAGAGAAGCGCTAAGAAAGCCCTCATGACGAATCCTGTAGTAATTCAACTTATGGGGCGCCATATTTAGTGGCCAGAGCCACCCCATGCCAATTTCGCTTCCTGGCAAGAGTCCTTTGTCAATAGTCAGCACAAGCGGCGCTTTCTCTGTGTAGTTTGGCGAAGGCACGCGTGGCTCCTCACGGACAACTCTGAAACGCTTCACTCACCTTCATTCGAGTACAGTGCATACGCCTCAGGAACAAGCAGGGAATAGTCGCCGTTGAGAACCGTCAATGCGAGGAGGGCTAGACGCAAAGACTTGCAGTGTCTGGCTAACATGGAAGTGTTCAGCCGATTCTCAAAGTTGCACATGTTTGCCACAATGGCAATCCGATCTTGGACATCACGACAGCCGCGAGTGCGGAGCAACGTCAAAGCTCCAGCCGCATCAGCCGTCTGGCGGGGTCGGTAGTTATTGCCCCCCGGGATGAACATCCTCTCTGACAGGATTTTGGGCTGAGGTGCGATTGGGTGGAGGTTTTCCGCCTTGACAATGATCGAGAAGCCGCGCGGATGAATTTTATCTTCAACGCTCTTGTAGATAAAGTAGAAGAGGCACTTCGCAACTCGCACAAGATGCTGAAATCCCCTCGTTGAGAGGCCTATAGCGCTCGACTCGATTCCATCTCTAGGTGGTAGCTCAGCGATGAAAGGTAGTTCTGGTTCACCGTGTTCCAAGAGTGATTCATAGAAAACCTCGTCACCAAGGGGAAGGAGAAGTACGAGCATTTCTCCTGCCGAGAGAGCCTCTTGAGCAACCCAAGCACGCGTGTACCAGCGATCTGCACTGATGAGTTCCAAGAAGTCGAGGGCGTGATTGAGGAGCCGAGAAAGGTCAGTGACTGGTGGCGCCTCCCCTATTCCTTCCCATCTCACATTGGATCCAGAATCACTAGGAGCAAACGATCGCAAGGTGGCAACGGCATCCATTTGCTCCTGGCTCGTAATGGTTGCAGAAAGAAGCCCAGCAGTAATACAGGCGCGGTTGTAGACAACATCCATTGCCTGAACACCAAGCTCCTGCTCATCCTTGTCTTCTTGGGGGCTGTCCTCCTTCGGCTGTGGAAGACACTCCTGGTCGATCCAGATCATGCGGATATCGCACGAGACAGCAAATTCCACGGCACGGTCGAGGACGTCGTCTAGAGCGCGGCTCGACCGGACAATCCCATTTAGGTCACGCACTTGGTACGAACCTGGTGTCACAATTGTCTTACCATTCTCGTCTTGCTGTGGTACAGGCCAGCAATACGATACCGCAACGTAATGGCTGCAAACATAAGGGCCTCCAGGCTTGAACTCATCTGGATCGGAGACCATCTTATTGGACTGGACAAGGCGGAACTTGCGAGGCCTGTAGTTCCTAGGGAATTCCGGAACTGAGGAACAGAAGCTGCATTCGGGCTCCTCGTACGTACCTTCCCGGTCATGTGAACTTTCTGAGGACCCTGTACGTATCACTTCCTCGTCCCATTCTTCGCTGTCTCCCCGTTTGAGAGTTCTGCTTTCATCATCCAGCTCGTCGTATATATCTTTCGGGACATGTGGGTTTTCCAAAGAGGACAGCCCTGCACGAACCACTTCCTCATTCCAATCCTCGCTCTCTTTGGATTTAGGACTTTCGCTTTCATTCTCACTAGCTAGGCCTGAGCCTCCAGAAATCACCATCGCATACTCGACCATGCCTTCTTCATCATCGCTATCGTACCCGTTCTGCTGCAAATTCGTGTCATCGTAAACCAGGAACTTGATGTCTCTGTGGGCCCAGAGCTCAGCCTTTTGACGGTCAATCCTGTACGCGGCCAATTCGCCAAGCTTTTGGATATCCGCGGGTTCCATAGGCGCCGAACCCTCTCGCATGTCGTCCTCCATGATTATCTCAAGCCCTGATGTCGCCATGATTCTCGTGTGATGTGTCCTCCGTAGGTGGGAAGGTTCAACGAGAGATGTGAAAGGAACAAGCTTTGGATGATGGCTTCGGGGAGGACGCCATTGATGAGATATGCAGCCGCCCGCACCTGGTCGGGTGGCTTGCGTGAGCCAGGGGTGACCCGCCAATTGGCATAGTCAATTTCGGTGAACTGTTTCAGGGCTCCTGATTCGGTAATGCCCTGGCATTCTGCAGAAGGCTGCCTTGTGCGACGGAGGAATAGAAGGATATGGATGAGCTCCAAGTAGTTGCTAAACGTAGCAAGGGTCAAGCCACAAGGCCTTCTAGGCAGGTTTTCATGCTTGCGTCGGCCAGGAGGGTTGAGGCGGCCCCTGAATTTAGCGAGTGTTGTCCCTGACGCCAAATATTACGACCACCTCACCAACCTCTCGAAGCTGCACTACAACAAAGCAGCTCATTATTCAAGGCGTGGCAGCTTCTTAACGAATAAGAAGCACAGAAGACTTAGTCGAGAAACAGCCACGCGATCGGAAAGAATTACAGTATTTAACCGTCCAATGTTCGTTAGGAGGAATGTTCCATCTTTAGAGAATAAAAGGACCTAACATTATCTCTCTGGAACTGACATTCATTTCCGAAACTTTTTGGTGGTGCGGTAGCCGAGAAGTCTGTGAGTGTGTAACAAGAGCCTAGCTCCTAAAGGTACACGGGCGATTTCATGGGCGATTTCATGAGCGATTATTACTTGAGCCAGGCTCAACATTTATGCACAGTCAGAGACAGTCAGCGATTAGTCAGCAGTTAGTCAGTGTACAGTCAGTTGCAGAGTCAGCAGCAGTACAGCTGGCATGTGAAGGCAAGAGCTAGGAGTGAAGGATATGTAAGGCCTATTGACCCTACTTTGGGAAGGCAAGCTTGAGTTCACATACCACACAAGCGCACTAGTACGACAGAACCTCTTTTCAACCACTATCAAATACAATCACTATTGTCTCCCTTCCCCTATTGCTACTTCTCTGATATACTGTAATCCCTCCTGCTGCCCTCTAGCTACCTGTAGCTGTTACAGATATGTGTTCATACACTATTACCCCTGCTTATGGCAGTGAGGAGCACTGCCAAGGCTCTATCTATTCCCAATTCTATTCCAAATCTAAGACGAGTCTTATTGTTAATACAATTGAAGTACTTAAGGATTTGAGTATTGACTTACTTACTTATAGCCAGGACTAGGTGCGTGCAACATCGAATATAAGAGGGGCTATGACAGCCTCTCTAGTGATGGTAGCTAGCAAGTTTGTCACAAAGAAGATGTGGCGCATTGATGATACTATACAACAGATCACCACTCGTAACCTATGAAATAGACCTATCTGCATTAGGCAGTCGCTTTCTCTCTTCCCTTGCGCTAAGTTGAACCTAGTGAAGCGCAATGGTCTTGATATTTTTCTCCCCTTCGTACTTGAAAGCTTCACCAAACATGATCTCGCGGAAATATCCGTTGCCTATAACAGTGTAGGATGGCATAGCCTCCGTCTGGCCTTTCATCCTGAAGGATTCGTCTAAGGGTCGAAGTATAAACGGGGTGGGAGATCTGAGTAAAATGTGGATTTCGTCGCCTGGACTTGAGTCGTGAGTCAATCTAATACATCCTCGTTTTATTATGGTCATTCGTCTCTGCCATGAACAAACCAAGAGGTGGTATATTATTGCCGGAGCTTTAGACATCAATTGTCGTGCGATTCCACAGAGAGCGAAAGTGTGCTTGCAAGCATCCCTCCAAGTGGTGACAGGAACATCAACCACAGAGATCGCAATTGTACATAATCTTCCTCGTTGGTTCGTCTGTAGAAGGGGCTCGTGGTGGTGTCAAGTTTGATAGAGCCATTGAGGACTGTTCTCCAGAAGGTATCAGCTGGTGAACCTTCTGGAGGCGGTTGTTGTGGCCAATCTCCGATCCCGATCTCAATCATCTCCATCCATTGACGGAACACATCAGGTGATTGTTCAAAATGCTCCAATGCTTTACCAATAGGTCCAGCCTCGACAATCTTGTCTATTTTGAGTGCCTGGCAAGGAGGGTCCCATTCGTAGTGAGCGAAATTTGTGAAGCATCTTAACGGAACGATGCTGATGCAGAGAAGCCAGAAGATATCCTGAGCCTCCGTTGCTCCACTATAACCCACTGCGACGGAACTGTGGCGAAATGGGCATCAGGAATCCATGAGGGCATGTCTTCCTGATCACGAAAGAATCTTTCGCCCTGTAGGGATTCTACCCCTCCTTGTTCTGAGACACATTTGAAGACGGCTTGTATAATTACTTCTTTCGGAGAAATTATATAATTTAGGTATAGAGGAGTACCAGAACCCAAAGTTTTGACAAGATGAGACAGGCCAAAATTCTCTTACTCTGCAGAGGTTGCAATGGATTTCTTATATACCGCTTGGTTTATCATTGTCGCAAAACCTTGTGCTATGCCTATGCTTTACATCCTTCTTCTTAGCCCTACGCCACGCAATTATCACTATATTCTCCTTCTCGATGAAGTGTAAACGCGCTGCTACAGTAGCAGTCTCTCGAGGTTATCACATAAGAACTAGAGGGCGTATTGTATCCTAACCTTAAGAGGTTGATTACAGAGATACTTCAGCTCATAGGCGGATCTGGTGATGCTTGATGGTGGATGGAAATGTGCTTTGAGGGAGGAGCAGCTTTGCTTCTTATATACTATCTCTAATATCCAGTTCACTTGTTGAACAGAACTGAACGATTCCATATTGAGTACTCAACTGCGAGAACGAAGAAATTGAAGTCATCGCAGATCAACATCTTCATCAGTCTTGTCTCTCCTCTCTACTCCAGATTTTCCGACCCTGTGCAGAGACACAACAATGACGATATGTCACTTTGATATAAGGGGTGAGACTAGTGCTTCCATTCAAGCTCCATACTATAAAGATGTAAGTTAGATCATGCGTCTTAAGAGCCGCACATTTAAGCTTAGACAAACCTTGTACGTAAATTCCGAGTAGGTGAAGCCGTACAGCCGAAGAACATTCGGCTTGGTGTAGCGACCGCGAGTTTGCTACTAACATGACTGCATAGAAGATTATGGGAATGCCGAACATCGAAAATGCTTGAACAATTGCGGAACCGATGCTGAGACTCGTTCACAAATTGTGTGGCTGTCTTTACGAAGTACAAAATGAGAAAAGTTATTCTGGGCCTCCCAGTCCTCAGTATAGAGAATTTCCCTGAATCGTGAGGCTGAAAGAAAAGGGGGAAGACACGGGCTATTCTCTGAAGTACTCCATTTGGGACGTTGGACATGGTGTCATACCGTATCTAAGCACGTTAAGGGGATGCCTTCGTACTGCCACGTTATTACCATACCGTTTTAAACGGGATATAAGATCCTAGAATGCTCAGAGACTGTAAATGATTCATAACCCAGTGGAGGTCATTCAGTAAATCCTCGAAATGGCCATTGACCTGCATTGAGCGATAGAGAGGCTGAGAGGGTTGTCGTTCCAATACCAGTGGTTTTCTGCAGGCAAAATCGCTCATCGTATCTGAGCGATTAGGATCTTACAGAGCAATTAATGCGGATGTATATACAGGATCAAGCCCATGATCCAAACGCCCCTTTCATGCTGCCCAATACTTCATTTTATCCAATCATTCAGCACTCAAATCCAAACACTCAACCTGCGAATATCTCCAAGCTCGGCTCCTCCCATGGACGAGTTCAGAAGCATCAGCTTCTTTCCAAGCACCAGGCAAACTCTCTCTAAGCATTATGTACTTCTTTCTATTCGTTCCCTTTGGAACGCTGTTCTCCGGGACGGTAACTTCATGTACGTCGTCTCTGACTTGAGTTCTTGTGGCTTCGGGGGACGATGACAGCGTTATATATTCCGGTTCAGCACTTCTTGCTTTCCTTGCCAACAACGTCAAGTCTCTATTTGGGCCTAGCTTTTGCAAAGGAGGAAGATCTGGCGATGAGGAGCAGGCTCTTGATGCTGACGAGAAGAAATCGATTTTGCGATTGACAGGCTCAGGGCTTAAATCAGTCACCTCGGAATGTGAAGGAAGACCCGGAGAGGAAGCTGTTGACGAGGCAAGAGGCGAGCGCTTCTTCCTTGGTAATGATCGATCTCTATCCTTCTCGCTGCTTGAGAGAGTGGTGATACTAAGATTCACTACTTCAATGCCACAAGGCATTGTGCTATTGACAAGAGAATCCTCTTCCGGCTCACTTTCGAGTTGAAAGGGGTGGATGTGGTTTCGTGACAGAGGAGCTGATAGTGGAGGTGGGGAAGAAGGCGGGGAAGAACTCAACGGCGGTTCGGGAGAGGAACTTGGGGCGGGTTGGAACCGTGTTGGACTTCCTTTTTGAGGGTTTTGACCGATAATTTTCGTGGTAGACGGGCCAGCTTGCGCGGGAGAAGACGACAAAGCTATTGTCCATGGATTCGTATTGGTTCCAGGTTTCTCAGCTGCTGCCTTACTGATTGCGTTGGACTTTTCGGTTGTCTTAGAGTTCTTGACAGTTCTCGTCGTTGTGCTGTTGGCGGTCGTAATCCGGGAAGCTCCGGATCTTGTTTGGCGTGTGCTTCGAGTTGATCCTGAGCTCACGGCAGTAGAGGTAGTGGGCTTTTCTAGCATTGGTGCTAGGTAAGCTGGAGGCAAACTTGATTGCTTGGAACCATTTCTGGTCTTGCTAGGAGCTTTGAGTCCTTTCTCGCTGGTATCTTCAATGCCAGGCTTCGAGATACTGACAAATTTATCCATCGCTCCTTTTGGCATCCCACCCTTCGTTGCTGCTTTCTTGGCGGTGGCTTTGG
Source organism: Gamarada debralockiae (assembly GCA_002803225.1). Lineage (NCBI taxonomy): Eukaryota > Fungi > Ascomycota > Leotiomycetes > Helotiales > Hyphodiscaceae > Gamarada > Gamarada debralockiae. The sequence goes on along the minus strand of NXFV01000859.1, from coordinate 9,160 downwards.
CTTTGAGAAACTTCTTAGGATTTCGTAGTGACTCCTCATAATCCTCTACTTTCAAAGGGATCCCAACCTTCGCAATAGTTTCGAGTATCCACAGTTTGTCCGGCTGAGTTGGGTCGTACGCAGAAGGTGCCCGCTTACTTGGGCTGGCTGATCTCGATCTCGGCTCAGGATCAGACGCATATGCCTCGATCTCATCATCTTCATTGGCAGGAGCTAATCCATCTCGTCCATAATCCTCACTGTCATCTACTTCCGCATCTAAATCAAGCCCTACGATATCCGCAGGATGATACACCACCCTCAATTCGGGAACCCCATCTGTGCTGAAATGATTTCGCTTGCCACAGATCGCTCTGACCAATTCCATCTCATTCATAGCAGTGAGAACTACATCGTCGTATCCAGAAGCTCGTCGGTCTCCGCGCAACCGCAACTTATGAACCAGTAGCACAGGTGCTAATCCACGTATGAACTTCTTTGCACCGATCTTGTGAGTCCAATCAAAAGCCTCGGCGACAAACAGTCGAAGCCCCGGAATATCAATGTCGCCATCCCACATAATTTCATCCTTCAATTTCTGGATTTTCGATGCCGATGAGACGACCGGATGCGTGTAATAGCCCAGGACTTCTCTGTTTGGGAAGTTGTCGGGTATTTTGAGTGCCTTGTGTTTGATCCGAAAGAATTTGCTCTCGTTAGTCTGGATTTCATGGGCCAGGTTCTTCCTCCAAGCATCCAGGCCAGCCGCATCAGATCTTGACAATCGACAGAGTGACTTCCCGAAGCCAGCTCTAGCCGCTTCGCAAGCAGCTTTGATGCCGCAGCCTGGAATGCCTTCTGTGATGTAATCGCCACCGCTCATCAGAGCAACCAAAATCATACCTTCTCGATCCAAGCCGGATTTACCTTCCTTGGTTGCCCTTGCATGATATGCTGAGACATGAGTTGGGGACTTGTTCCCTCTACCTTCGGAGGACCAGTTCCGCAGCGTCAATCCACTTCCGAACATGAGAGTATCGACATCTTCGCTAAGAACGGCATCGACAATGCCTTCTCTCTGCAAAAGTGCACATTCGGCTTCAGCCTCGCCTGGAGCCATGTGAAAAGGAAAGCCGAAAAAGTTCAGCAGCTGTTTACATAACAGATTTGGAACCGATGCTCCATGGTGGCCCGACCGCTTGTTGCGTTTGAAAGGCGGCTTATTGGGTCCATCGAAGACGAACAGAGGTTGAACAGAGACAGAAAGGAGACGGAGAAGCCTGTAGTAGAAAGTCCGAATGGCCGGATTAGAACCCCCTTGTCCTGCTTGGATTTGAAATTGCCATATCGAGATATCGATGGCAATTCTGAGTGGCCGTCCTGTCTCCTCGAGTTTCTCTATGGCCAGCTTTGAAAGAGCTATTCTTTCTCCTGGTCCGATCTCTCCGTAGATTCTTGACAGCAATTAGGAACTGCTTGGTTCATGGAGCGGAGGTTCCTTACCCTTTGATACCCATTATGTCAATAAAGGAAAATGATTAAAGCCTCTACAGAACTTTTCAGATTCCCTAGAAATCCTTCATAATTTGAAAGTGTAATTGTTTACTGATATGAATCGTAGCAGGGGAGGCAATAAAAGCGAAGATTATGCAGTGTGATCAGCAAAGTTGAAGAAGTGAGTCGCTGAAAGGAGGATGTTTTCGGATTGTTGCTTGTGCGTCGGCGGGGAAACGGCGGCTGAACATCAACATCGTTTGACGATTGTAGCCTCAAAAAGCGCGAACTCCACGAACTGAGCTCCTGCGCGAATTCAGGTCGTGTACGAAATCATTCTACAGCCAATGTAGCGCAATGTCGAATCCGAGCGGTCCAGCTCACCGCAGCGTGTCAAATATCCGCCCTCAACCTACCGTTAATCCTGGTCCTCCTGCCAGTCCTCACACACCTCTGCGAACGATCACTTCCACCTATGGCTCCCCTTCTGCCTTACGCGCCGAGGAAGACTGTGTAATAATCGAGTTAGGAAGTCGATATCTCCGGGCAGGATTTGCAGGAGATGCTATCCCAAAAGCGGTGGTAGGCTTTGGCCCAGAAGAACAGAGGAGAGCTGGAGATTTCAGGAAGTGGGAGGTGGGTTACGACAAGAATTGGAAAAATAGGATCCAAGGGAAAGGATGGGGTGAGGCATATGAACTTTGGAAACTCGATCTAAGGACTGTGGACCTGGGGCTGGTTGGGGACAAGATTGAAAGAGCGGTTCGGGAGGCATTCACGAAGTCAGCAAATTGGGCACTTGAGATGACAAGCAGAGCTGATGATTGTGGCAGTTATCTTCTTATCGATTCCCGACCGAGACGAATGGCTTTGGTGCTACCATCTGCGCTGCCGCTTCCTCTCCTATGCACGATTCTCGACAGCCTCTTCGCCAACTTCCAACCTCCAACAGTATCATTGATGTCCGCACCGATACTTACAACTGTCGCAGCTGGGCTTCGTGCTGCTACGGTTGTCGATATTGGCTGGGCCGAAACCACTGTGACCAGCGTGTACGAATACAGGGAGGTTCAGTGCAGTTGTTCTATAAGAGCAAGCAAGCTGTTCGGCGAGGAAATGTTCAAAATGCTCGCGCAACTTGTCGATCCTACAGCGTTCCAGGATAATTCTATGGAGATCAGCAGGGAGACGAGGAACCTTATAAGTTTCGAAGAGTGTGAGGAAGTTATTGCTCGGATGGCGTGGTGTAAGCCTGCTCAGAAGGTCGAACCAACGGAACCGGCTCAAGGCCTCACGCCGGTGAAGGAAGAAGATGAACTCAGGTCCAGCATGAGGTCACTCAATCTGAACGCCGAAGCCGATTTTGATGCGATCACACAGATACCGTTGAATTCAACGACGCCACCGAAGACAATCCAACTTCCTTTCTCGAAGCTTGCAGAGCCGTGCGAAACCGCCTTCTTTGCAGCTGGTAGGTTGCCCCAAGATCTTGACGACGAAGAACTACCACTACATCTGTTGGTCTACCGAAGTCTCCTTCAGCTGCCGGTTGATATTCGATCAATGTGCATGTCGCGAATCATTTTCGTGGGTGGAGGATCTAATCTACTGGGTCTGAAAGAACGAATACTGGATGAAGTGACCGCTCTTGTTGAGCGGCGAGGATGGGATCCGGTACAAGGCAGGGCCGTTGACAAATTCCGCAACAACCCCAAATTACAGCAAAGTCGAAGTAAGCAAACCAGCATTGGCCCGACCGAAGTAACCCAACAGGCTGAAGCCCCATCGAAGCCAAAAAGAATTGCTGCGCTGGTTGGACAAGAACCAGACCCTATCGAGGAAGGATTGAAGCGCGAGGCAAGCAAGGGGACGAAACCCGTTGAGCAGGGCTACGTGCGTGGTGTCGAGTCACTTGGGGCATGGTCTGGAGGCAGTCTCATCTCGCAGTTGAAGATTCCGGCTGTGTCGATAATTGATCGTGAGCAATGGCTTCAACATGGTGCTGCGGGAGCATCGAGAACTAGTGATGTGAGTATGGCTACGCACAGGCAGAGTATGGGTCTTAAATCTGGAGCTGGTGACAGATCGAGCTGGACATTAGGACTTTGGGGTTGAGAAATACCCGGATTTTTGTATCAACGGAAGAGATTCATGGCGTGGACATGGTCTTTAAACGTGCAGTGTAAGGAGATAGCCAAGGTTCAAGACGAGGATACGTGATATGATTGGCTGAGAGAGCTTGGTGCTCTGGGCTGGTAGAGATGACGCGAGATGTGAAATATGCCCAAATACCCAATTGCGTTGAACGAATGAAATTATGAAGATACCAACAAACTTTAAACATAAAAAGGTGGTCAATATTTGGCGGTGGCCTGATTCCTCTTCGTTTGCCATCTACAAATCTGAAGCTCGCCCAAGCTACCGAGCTTAACGACAGCTCCTCTCCGAAAAAAATGGCCACAACACGACGGAGCTTCACATGTATCCGATGCCGTCTACACTCGTTCAAACGGCCAGAACGAATTGAAAGACGCCTATTTCATGCTTCAAAATATCTCCAGGCTGAAGCTTCACAGCGCCCATCGACAGCTCCCAAGCCAACGTACGACTTCAAACACATCCGACAAAATGCCTCCCTCTACGAACAGAACTGCCTCCTGCGCAATTACAAAGCCCAATCTACCTATCCCGCACGAATCAACAATATATTCGAAGAACTACACGTCCAGAACCAAGATGCACGAGGATGGCGGACGAAGAACAATCTAGTAATTGGCAGACTTGCGAATCGGACCACACATCATGACGGGGATTCAGAGGCGGCGAAGGGGTTAAAGGACATGTCAAGGGAGCAATTACTCGAGGAAGCGAAGATCCTCAAGGAGAAAATTTCTGTGGTCGAAGAAAAGGAAGCAGCTCTCATGGCCGAAGCCGAAGCCCTTGCTGCATCCCTCCCAAACCTCACGAGCGACGAAACACCCCGCAGCGACGTGCCTACTGTCAGGGGCTGCATCAACGACCACCCCGAACCCGACCCCTCTATCTCCGACCGCGTCTGGCGCTCACACGTACACATCGGCAGCGAGCTGAACCTCCTCGATTTCGCTGCTGCAGCGACAACTAGTGGATGGGGCTGGTATATACTGCTTGACGAAGCGGCGGACTTGGAAGATGCACTCATAAAATATGCGCTCAGCGTAGCTAGGAAACGTGGCTGGAGAAAGGCCACTCCGCCTAGCATCGTGTACAGCCATATTGCAGCAGCTTGTGGGTTTCAACCAAGAGACCAGAATGGCGAGAGTCAGATCTACAATATCCAGCAGAGTGCTGGCGATGTGGGACGGAAACCAGCACTCAGTCTTGCGGGTACGGCGGAGATACCTCTTGCTGGTATGAAGGCTAAGACGACTCTTGAAGAGGCAGATTTGCCTATGAAACGGATAGGGGTCTCTAGGTGCTATCGCGCGGAAGCAGGAGCTCGAGGCGTTGACACTAAAGGTTTATATCGCGTGCACGAATTCACGAAACTGGAGATGTTCGCGTGGACACTACCCTCAACAGAAGCCTCATACGAAGTCTTCGATGAGATGATATCAATCCAGACCACCATCCTCGAATCCCTTGGTCTCCATTGCCGGATCCTCGAAATGCCCGCCTCAGATCTCGGGGCCTCCGCAAGTCGAAAAGTTGACATCGAGGCTTTCTTTCCTTCTCGAAGGCCAAAGGGTGATGGATTTGGAGAGGTTACTTCTGTTTCTACTTGCACGGATTATCAGACCCGACGATTAGCTACGAGAGTTGATCTGAGGAGTAAGGGTGGCAAGATCACGTTCCCTTATACCGTGAATGGGACTGCGATGGCCGTTCCGCGGGTGTTAGCAGCGATTTTGGAGAATGGGTGGGATGAGGATAAAAAGGAGGTTCGGATACCGGAGGTGCTGTGGCCGTATATGGATGGTTTGAAAGTTATTAAAAAGTGATGGTATTTCCATCTCAATCTGCATGCTCTAATGGGCAATTCAAGTCCGGGTTTGATAGCTATTTGGATCACCAGAAATTATGTACTGTATCCGCTGTTTTCAATCGCTCAGATTCAAAGAACGATTTGTTCGGACTGGTAGCGTATCTTAGATAATGTATAAAAACTCTACTTCTTATCCCGGTTCTAAGTGTTCCGTGGTTTACATGTCGAGATCGTAAGTACGGCCACGGCCATTAATGGCCTTGAATCCAAGCTCAAGGAGCATCATATTCAGTCTCAAAAAATTCGCGCTTCACTTCAAAAGGGGTACAGTAAAAGTCCTCCTTCGCAAGCCAAGTGGATATTACTACTGGCAATCCGATTTCCATTGAGCGACGTACGTTTCTGGTTGAGGGTGTTGTTTTCTAGAACGCCACCAAAAAAATAAAAATAAAAAAAGCAAAAGCGATGATTGAGCGAGTAAGGAGGATCATAGAGTAGAAGTGAGGCGGATGGCCAACAACGCATGTGTCTGCACCTCTGCACCACAATGAGGTTGACTGACTGGCTGTCTTCCTGGGAATATTCTATTATGAAGAGCGTATGAAATCTGGAGAATTTCTTGTGATCTGATTGCGACCAAGTTTTAATGACGAAAATGCTTTCCTAGTTGAAGAGAAGGTCCTTGCCTTGAATCGAGTACCATTCTAGTAGATACTATGAAGGTGAACTTGGAGCCGAGTCCATCTCCACCTCCAGCTACTCCGTCGCCATTGCCAGATGGACGTTTCGACCGCTACTTGGAAAAGGCTGATAAAAATATCCGGCCTTTTGTTCCTCCACGTACAACACGTTACGATGAGTACTTGGATGAGGCCGACCAAGGTCTCCGGCCTTTTGACAACCTTGACCTTGAGATTGAACAGGAAGATGAAGCATGGATACCTCCATGAAGATGGGCCAGCGAAGAACGAGACATCATTCACGTTTCCGCCACGACCGCGGGAGTCGCAGAGTCACGGGCCTGACCGGCATGGCAACCACTAGGCTTTGAGAATCCCGGTTCACGTCATTGGCCTCGGATTCAACAGCTAGGGTTTGAAGAGCAGCGGCAGTGGCTCCAGGAACGGTACCGGTACTTGCAGGATCAGAAAGTGGCCACTGAACGACGGCTGCGTCAGAGAAGAGCGCCGTTATAAGAGTACACCTCTTGGTCGACGTTGGTTTGTGGGAATGTGAAAGAAAGAGTGTCAGGCTAAGGACTGTCGCTAAGAGGGAAGCTGAAGGGGTCCTTTTGTCTAGGAATAAACATAATAGGTATACGTTTTGAGGGTTCTATATTCACTTCCTTTAGGACCCTATACTCCTTTGTTCGTATTGAAACCTTGCATTGCTTAGAGCACAAATGTTATCCCTCTTAAGGAGGACCAAGCAGGCTGAGGAGTTTTAAGTGCAAAGCCTAGTTGTCAGCACTATTCCTGAAGGCGATGGACGAGGCTGAATTGTAGAGCCGCTACAGTAGCACGAACAAACATCGGCCCGGCCCAAAGTTGATATGTCTACAATCAGATAGAAATCTGCCTTTACATTAGCAGAACAGTTATTACTGATCTTTGGAATAAGAAACTTAAAGCCAAGAATATAGGGTCGTAATTAAGGTTTTCCTGATACAGGAATCCGCCTCGTACTAGTCGGGTTCGTCTGATCGTCTGTATCAAGCCATGGCGTTTCGGCTCGATCCGTCTATTCGAACGTGGTGTCGATCGTCTTGTATTCCGAAAACTAGTCTCATCTCTTTACCCTATAGGTTACAAATGGCCTCCCCGGTTAGACAAGTGCACATGACGTCAGAGTGTTTTGATGAAGCTCTCTCAAGCTCACAGAACCCATGCGAGTGAGGCCTGGCTGAAGACCCTACGCATTAATTGGCCATAGAGGTCATAGATAATATAGAAGAAACTGTGTCCCACTTGATATAGGAGGCAAGTACAAAAGAGTGGGTTGAAAGACGTGGGCTAAAGAGAGAAGGGAAAGGTTAATTTTCATCATGTTAATGCAAACTGCTAAATACGAAAACTCTATAATGGCCTGAAAAATCCAGGAGGAAGCCTGCCAGACTCGGAAAGACCGGACGTGTTAAAAAAAAAACCTATAAAGTAGCTCATCTCTTCCTGGCGATTGAGAACATCAACCACTTGAATTCAATCCAACTTCACTCTTCTACCTTCTATAACAACCACCGCCAAGATGCAATTCGCTCGCCTTCTTATCACTCTCCTGCCAGCCTTGGCTGCTACTGCTTCTGCTTCTGCTACCCCTAGGGCCGCTGTAGTCAGCTCTGAGCAGGACTGTCCTAACAACCTCAACCAATCTTGTGCCGCGAGCACTGACGGTGTACATCGATGCCTTGTCGTGTACGAGGACCCATTGGACCTGTGTCCAACCCCTCTCTCCTGCTCTGGTTCTAACGGATAATAGGGGCGGTGCTAATGTTTGTGTCATCGATTGTGGATCTCAGACGGCATGCCGAACATCGTGTATTAATGCCGGCTTTGTCAACGGATTCTGTACTACTGGGTATGTCTTTATTACTCCCTCTTCTCTCATTTCACGTCTGCGTCGATCAACTAGTTAGAGGACCGGCTGACTTTTGTTACAGTGACAACCCTTGTGTTTGCAGTAACAGCGACGCTAGCGGCACCTCGTAAGAGCCGAGGAGTGTATCATAGAGCATAGAGCAGAGAAGAAGAGGAAAGGGGTAGGAGCTTAGAAATAGAAAGCAGATTGTACCAATACAAGTTCTCTTTGTGCGTGATCATAATAACGTAGGCTCGATGTCAGGTGAGCTCAGGTGCATAGTTCACATGGTCATAATATATGCAAATATTGGAAAGTCTGGCTAATGCCTCAGCAATGAGGAATAGTAGCGCCCGCAAGGGGTAAGGTCGGATTAATTAATGAAGGGCCTCGAAGTGAGCATGCTTATTGGCTAGTAGAGGGGGAAGCAGCCTAATATATTCCTTTTCAAGGCCAGATCTAGATTAGTCGTGCTCTGAAGGCCGCGAAGGTCGAGCCCGAGGTCGAAAACGGCCTCGCGATTAAGGTAAAAATTCGGATTATTATTTTAACTCTTAGTTGTTTCCTCCTCTGAGTATTATTTCTATCTGACGTCAAATAAATCTGTTTCTGAGACCAGATATAGATGCATTAGGCTGCCGCTACGTCGAAAAGGATCTTGTGACTAGGGCGTAAATCGCACCTAAACCTCCTCTACCTTACCATTCTCCTTTGCTTATGCACTGCTTCTACTTATTCAAGTGATAAGATCTTAAGTAAATCCGTTTCCAAGACTGGATATTGATTTATTACACTCTCGCGGCCTCAAAGGTCGAGCGTAATATTAAAAAAGATCTCGCGATCGAGGCTAAAACCTAGCCTAAACTATAAGTTCCCATTTCAATAAAGCTAGACTAGAGAGTAGTGATAGCCGATCAAAGAGAAGAGTAGTAGAAAGCGCGTGAGGTGTAGGATTTAGAGAACCATAACCAAGAGCTGGCTCCAAAATTGCCCCACGATAGACCATCTCATCGCCCCGTTCAATCGCATGTCTCTTCGCATTCTGAAGATCCCCCATACTTACAGATTGATGAGCGACCTCAGAATGCCTATAGTATGCCTTTTTGGTCAGGCAATGCACAGCCAACTGTTGATAGGTCTAGAAGGTCA